>VNJW01004141.1:0-65651 GCA_008042615.1 Drosophila auraria | reverse complement strand
CTTAAGCTTAGTACGCAGATGCTCGAAAAGTGTTCCCAAGCATTGAGTCAAAACGAGAGGTCAATAGTCACCCTCTCGCTCTCTCGCACTGCTTTGGAACACTTTTCGAGCATCTGCGTACAGACCTTTAAAAAAAACCCGTTACAAATAAACTTACCAAGATACCAGTGTTGGACAACGTCCAGCGACCAGCTGATTACTGACAGTAAACAAAATATAAAAAACGACGCAAAAAGAACCTGACAAAAGCCGAATTTACCTGCGATTTCGGTGGCTTTTTTAACGCTTTCCTTAACTGTCATCCCCGCAAGCTTTGGCCAGCCGGCGGACACCGACTTTAGCTCGTTCCAAGGCACCCAGGAATGTAACCAGGGCTCCGCATTCGGCGGCGACTTCGATTTTGGCCACTCCTGCTTCACCCATTACGGCTGTCCCAACGATATGAGCGAGTTGCCCGGAAATGGCCGTGCGCCCGGCAGGGGTGGCTCCGCCAGCAGGATTCCACGCTGTGCTCCGACCCAACGTGCCCGGCAAGCGCCTCTGGCGCACTCCCCGCGGCCCAACTGCTCCTTTCGGCCGGTGTTCCACGAAAGGACCACGGACGAGGACGACTCGGTGCTCACCCAGCAGATGTGGAAGCTGGCGCGAAAGTCGGGCACTCTGAACCTGTCCAACAAGGCACTGGCCAGAGGTGAGACTAAGGGGGGAAAAGTACATAATTACAGTAGCTACATGTATATTGGGGGGCTTGCTCGCAAGCAGTGGTGACCCAGGAGCAGATGCGTCGCTGGAAGTCTATGGTCAGACCCCGATCACATCATCAGCAGTGTCAGGCATGGAGCAACCCCCTCGGCCTTGTCGATAGCAGCGCCTTGTGGTTCCAGTTCATGTGAGGCAATCGTCGCGATATCGATCTCGAACTTGACCTTGGCGCCAAGACGAAAAAGGCCCGGAACATATTTGCCGCTTCACTGGCCAGCATCCGCGCCTCGAGCCGAGCCATAAAGGTGCTCCACGGGGTGCGTCCTCACACCCAGTCATCGTTCGGTTCAGTCAGCACGCAAACGCCGCCGCGACCAGTCAAGATTGCGTCCTCCAGGAAGCAGCTCACCTCGTTCTGCATGTGCGGTCCCTATCCGAGAAGGCGACGCTACTACCAGATCCGAGAATTCCAAATGGCCTCCTCGGCAGATGAGCTAGAGAGCGAGGATCCGGACGATGAGCTGGAGCTGGATGATCTTGAGGATGAGGCCCAGCCCAAAGCAGAAGCCTGTAGTGTAGCTAATGCCGCAGGACAAGCGCTCTCTAATTGATATCTTATTCCTTTTTTCGTTGCAGTGCCCGAGCGTTTGTACGACATCAACGAGGCGGATGCGGACAGCAAGGCTGTGAATCTGGAGCAGCTGACCATCAAGGAGGAGGATGCCTGGTGGAATCAAGTGCCATTAAGCAACCTGGACCTGAGCTCTAATACCCTCACGCACATCTCACCCAAGATCGCCAACCTGCAGCAGTCGCTGACTGTGCTAACAGTGAGAAGGAATCCTATTTTTAAACTTAACCAAAAGTGGCTTATTTCTCTTTCTTTTAGCTGCACGATAATGCTCTGGTGGAGTTGCCGCCAGAGATGGGCAAGCTGGAGAAGCTCATGCGCCTGAATGTGAGCCACAACAAGCTCAGTCAGCTGCCACGTGAGATCTACAGCTTGCCGGAGCTGCGGCATCTCAACATATCGTACAACGAGTTTAACGAGCTCGATCCGGACATAAGTGACCTGCACATGCTCGAGTTTTTGGTAAGTTTGACTGTAAAGAATAGTAATTATTAACAATTAATGAGCTCTAAAGGCTCATGATTAGGCTCTAGTTTAAGAGAGAGAACATTTAAATTTATATTTATTTAATAAAATAATTAATCACCCCTATTTCTAAATGGTTTTGGCTCTTCAAATGATTAATCCCCCTTCAATACAACTCCTCTTTTAACCAAACTGCTTGCTAACCGAAATGTAACAATAAAAGGATGCCGGGCATAACAACATTCAATCCCTGCCCGGCGGCATTGGGTTCCTGGTACGTCTAACAGCACTCCTGTTGCCCTATAACCACATCAAGGAGCTGCCGTCCGATCTAGTTAATATGCGATGTAAGTGACTCCCTACACCTGCTAATCCTTTTAAACTAAATTCAAACTATGCCATGTTCAGCCTTGCAAAAGGTAGATCTAATGCAAAACGATCTGACTTGCCTGCCGGAGGATATGGGACTGCTGCGGAAGCTAGAGTGTCTTTATCTGCAACACAATGATATAATAGAGCTGCCAGATTTCGAGGGCAACGAGGCCTTGAGCGAGCTGCATGCCAGCAATAATTTTATAAAGGTAAATTCGTCAAATACTTACCCCTTATGATTATAAATTTAGATCCTTGACCCTTTCAGACCGTGCCAAAGGCCATGTGCAGCAACTTGCCACACCTCAAGATCCTGGATCTGCGGGACAATAAGATCACCGAGCTGCCCGATGAGCTCTGCCTGCTGCGCAACCTGAATCGTTTGGATGTGTCCAACAATTCGATTAGCATGCTGCCCGTCACCTTGTCCTCGTTGGCGCACCTTATTAGCCTCCAGGTTGATGGCAATCCCATAAAGACCATCCGACGCGACATTATACAGTGTGGAACGACACGGATTTTAAAGACGCTTCACGAACGGGCACTGGCCAAGGCCAAGGAGGATGGCACCGATATGGCGGCCTGCTCATCATCAGGAGGCATCAGTGTTACCCGTCTGAGCGGCGGTGAAGCCAACGATGGTGATTTACCCGCTCACTATCCCGATAGGTATGTATTATGTTCAGTCCAGGCCAGCACATTGACTCCAAGCCGCAGCAGCAGCTATCAGGGGCAGCAGCAGCAGATACAGCAGCAGTATCAGTATCAGTGTCCATGTCCATGTCCATACCCATGCCACCAGCAACAGCAGGGACAGGTAGCGCCTCACTGTTGTGTCTATCAGCAGCTAAGGAATTGCCAAGAGTATGATCGGCAGGCCCAGGGACACCTCTACGAACCTAACATGGCCAGGTTTCACCAGCAACAGCAGCAACAGCCATGTCGACAATGGCTTCATTCGAATGGAGTCATGTACCAGCAGCAGCAGATGTACCAGCAGCAGTTCACTTATGAACAGGACAAGGCTGTGCATCCACGTTGGGTGTAGTGTATCACCAAGTTCCAAGATCTAAATCCAATGTTTTAAGCCAAATCCATATTTTAGGATCATTACTTAAACCTCTACTTCCTTCCATCCCCCAGATACAAACTACGACATACACGTACGTTAGCTGTCAACTTGGAGGAGCTGACTGAAGTGCCCGAACAGGTGTTCCGCATTGCCAAGGATGAGGGTGTGCATGTGGTTGACTTTGCCCGCAACCAGCTGAGCACCTTGCCCAGTGGGTAGGTCACACCAAGCTAGATATTCAGCTTTAACCTTAACCTTAACCTTAATATACATTCTAGGTTGCAGCACATGGAAAATCTGGTCACGGAGCTGGTGCTATCCCACAACCTCATCGGTTATGTGCCTCAGTTTATCTCGCAGTTCACACGCCTCACGTTTCTGGATCTGTCCAACAATCTGTTGAGTGATTTGCCCAAGGAATTCGGTGTCCTGAACACTCTACGTGAACTCAACATTGCCAACAATCGGTGGGTTCATATTGATCCCTGCTTGTAATCCTATTTTCTATTTATTTCCTTTTATTTCGGGCTCAGTTTTCAGTTCATTCCCAATGGTGTTTACGAGTTGCAGGGTCTGGAGATCCTGATTGCCAGTGAGAACCACATCAAGACGTTGAATGTGGCCGGATTGAAGGGCATGCCACGCTTGAGCACACTGGATTTGCGCAATAACGATATAGATGCAGTGCCGCCCATACTGGGGAATCTAACCAATATAACGTAAGTTCTTAAAATTCTATTTATGTAAATCAGAGAAGGTAAGAACCCGAAGAATAAGATGTATTTATACCTAAAATCCCTTATAATATTTATCAATAATTTCAGTCACCTGGAACTGGTTGGAAATCCGTTCCGACAGCCCCGCCATCAAATACTGATGAAAGGCACCGAGGCCATCATGTCATATCTGCGAGATCGCATACCCACGTAGAGCAGCAGCCAAAGCAATTAACAATTTACACCTCTTTTTAAGCAATATTTTTCACTAGCAGCAATATTTGTTTATTTTGAAGGAAATTGTTACCAAAATCTTCTTGTAGCTTCACTTGACCAGGCCCCCACCTAGCACACCTTTAAATACAAGGTCTGTAAGGTGAGGACCTGAACGAGTGAAGAAGCGCATGTTAGCATAGACCCTAGGACACACACCCTGTACCTCAACCACCAACTCTGAACTAGTCAGCGAAGCACCCTCTAAATATGTCTGGCTAAGAATCTGCAATAAACGGGACTAAGACCACTCGCCTTCACTTCTGTTCCACCACCTCGCTGCGCAGTCGCTTGGCCAGGTTGCGTCGCAATTGGAGGGCAGCACTTTCTTCGGATTCCAGGGGAGCCGGCATGGAGAGCTCCTTCGTGCGGCCGCCATTCTCCAACAGCTGCTGGGCCACCAAAGCGGAGCTGGGACGCGCTCCTTCGGGGGCATGGGGCGTACCCCGGGCCAGGGTGTCTTGCAGCTGCTTGGCACGCGTTTGCTTCTTGATCTCCACGATCTTGTCGCGCTGTCGCCGCAGGTACTCCTGCCGCGAGACCATGTCGCTGGGATCCACGCGGTCTTCCTGCTCGAAAAACAAGTTCAGGCGCTGGAACTTGTCGTTGACAGAGTCCAGGCTGGGATCTTGCTCGGGAGTGAGGGCAGCCTCGGGGCTCTCGAGTTCATCGGCCACGGTCTTGGCTATCAATTGCTCCACCTCCGAGGCGGTGTCACTGTGGAAATTTACAAAATAAAATGTTATGTAAACAATAGAAAATACAGGAAAAAGTTGGAAACTAAGCTTTATGTAATTAAGGAAAACCCACCCCTGCTCCGAGCCCACCTCCGCTCGGTGGTCTTCATCGCCTCCTTCCTCGACGCCCCCACTTTGGGCCAATTGATTTTTCTCGATTAGATCGAGAGCCTGCAGCTGAAGCTCGACATTGCGTTGCGTCATCATGCGTATGAATATCTTCAAGTCATTGGCAGCCCATATCTGCAAGGATCTCAGTTTGGGGACTCAGCATACACCAAGAAGCTCCCTGTAGCTACTTACCTGCTGAAACAGCACCTGATGGAACTGAAAGGGATTCTCGCCCTGACCCTGACCACCCTGCTGACGGCCCTCGAGACAGGCCATTTCGAACTGTTCCGGCGATATGTGCATCTCCTCCATGAAGCTGCCCAGCATATAGTCAACCAGATTCTTGTACTCCTCATGGATCTGCAGTATATCCGGATTGTTCTCGTCCAGTTGCTGATTGGGATCGAAGACTGCAGGGAGCAGGGATTACATAGGGACGAGGGACGGGCTCATTCTCACCTAGGGATTTCTGCTCGATAAATGTCTGGAGCGGAGCATTCCAGATGGGGCCGTGCAGGAAGCACACCAACGAATCAAACACCCAAGAATCTTCCACAGACATTTTGCTCGTCCTTTTGCTGGCTAGGTGAGTGACTAACTAACCTTTCTGGTCAACATTTGTTTGGTCCTTGAAGCGGTTGCCATGACACTGAAAAAACCACCCAAAGAACCCTTAAAGGGGAATAAAAGACACGTTCGAGAGCTTAGCCATTCTGTTTTCTGTTTAAAAACTATTAAAAACTATTATTTAATTTACTCATAATCATAATATATAGAGTTATATATATATATATAGATCGCTTTTTACGCACGGATGTTTAAACAACTAAATAAAATATTCAAATTATAGATGTAATGGGTATGTTGTGTGTGTGTCGTGTGTGTTAGGATTAGGGGATTAGACAGCATATTATCATATACAATACACGATTCATATAAATACTATGTATAAACTATATAGTGTTGTTGTTGACGCCTTTACGTTTACGTTTTACTTTTAGTTTCCATTTTCTCTTGTGTTTTTACGCTCTTATCTTCCTACTTTCGTTTATGTTGCTCTTTCTGCAAACAAAAACAACAACTTGGAAGGATATATGTATGTTTTTTCCCCATCTAAAGTGTATGCTGCATGCGGACGACTTGAAATGGAAGAAAGGGAGCTGGCCGGGAGCAGGGAGAGGATCTAGGGGAAACCGTTGCTTATTTCACACATTTCACACATTTCTTTAAATTACTAAAATAAATAAATGTAGGACAGCGCATGGCAAAATACGATTATTAACAAATAACTTTATTACTCTCTGTCGCGTGTGGTGGATGTCTCCTCGATGTGTGTTGTGCCTGGATGAGCGAGCTGATGTGTGTTGAGTGTGCCTTACTACATTCCTTTGTTTCATAAAAATAACATAATGTGTTTGTGTGAAAAGAAAAACTTACAATGGAAAACCGTCTAAGAGACTATTATTTTACTTTACTCTATTGTTTGTTATTTGTTTTTTCTTTTTTTTTTCTGCTTATGTTTTTGCCCCTTTGCTTTAGTTTAACATTACGCTCTATTTGTTATCATTATAATTAGAGTTATTTATTGATGTGTGTGTGTGGTGTGGTGTGGTGTGGTGTGTGTTTTATAATGCAAAGGTAACGCCAACAATTGTTTATAATTGTAAACACAGTCAGACAACGCGTTTCTCTGGTATATTTCCTACAAGATTCCCCCAAAGGAACTCTCTCTCAGTTGGTTAATTCAATATATCCTTAACTTCTCTTTTTGCTGTCCAATTATTTTTTCTTAATGTTAGTTCGCCAGAGTGGGTGATGGTGCTAGGGCAGTTACTTATTGAGAATACAGAGACTGACTAAATTATATACAAGGTTCAATGATAATCCGCGACTAACCCAAAGTGATTAACAAACTTCCGTCAAGTCGGCGGCGGCCAAGGGCTCTATAGTGGGTATTTAGAAAACAATTGCAACAGATTGTATGCACAGAAGAGTCTTATGAGTGATTAAAATATATATATGCATGTATATATTGTTTGCCATTTTTGAAACTAAATATTACAATTACAATTAATTACGTTGTTTGCGAAAATATTACAGCGCTCTCCTCATAGTTTGAACAATCAGAGATAAGGGCTTGCTTCCTAAAACTGCGTAAACTAAAGACAACGCTGAAGTGTTTGATAGTGCGGTTTGGCAGGGAATCGTTTTCAAAGGCTAAGAGATAGATTTAACTCTAGAGATTACAACTAATATAGGGTAAGGTAAGTTAGGTAGTATTGCAATTGTCTTTAAAATACCGACAACGAAAAGATTGCACAAACAATTACGTGGATTGCCCCTTTCTTTGCTTTGGCCAGGCCAGCACAGCTGCCGACTTGACAGGATCTGTTAACTGGAGATGCTGCTGACTGCTGACTGCTGTATACAAGTGTCCTACACACCACTCGCTCCTTCTTCCTCCTTCTCATTCTCCGCTGTCACTCAAAACTAAGTGCTTTCCGGCTTAACTACTAAATACATTTTGTTTTGGTTTCGATTCGTTAATGTTTGCTTTGCCAACGCTTTCTCGAACAACTGCTGTTGCTGCTGCCGATCAGTGTTGTAATTGCTGTTATCTGTGTGTCCTTTTATATGCATATATATTTGTATATATATTTATATGTGGTAGTTGTTTAATTTAGTAAAGTAAGATTTATAATTTCTTGTTTACTTTAGTTTTGTTTTGTTTTAGCTTTCTCATCCCCTTTAAAATAAATTTTATGCTAAAATTTAAATGTATGTTTTTGTTTTTCTTGTTGTTCGATCTTACATCGTACCGCTGTCTGCTCTGTGTGCTATCATCTGCTGCCTGTTGCCGATGCGGATGCTGTTCCTAACGTTCGTTGGTGTATGGATCTCCCGTCTGCTGTTTGACGTACGTTTGTGTGGTTGTTGTGTTCTGTTATGTTGTGTGTACTAATTTATAATTGATGCCGCCGCCGCTGCTGTGCTCAACATCATCGGCCAACTATGCCAGACGCGCGCGCTTTTGTGCTTGTGGCCCCTCAGAGTCCTCGTCCTCTTCGTAGTCATCCTCGCCCGAATCGCTTTCGTAGTCCACCAGACCCTGTTTTTCATGCAACGTAAATCGTAAAACAATTAATAATTATTCACTTTAAACCTAGAATTCATCATACCTTCTTAGCCGTCGCCTTGTCCGCTTCACTGCTAGCACTTTCTGAGCTGCTGCTGCCCGCATCCTGCTCCTGTTCCTGCTCCTGCTCCCCTCCACTGGCCGGGCAGCTGATAATGTCATCGCTGGGCGGCAACTGGGCATCGCCACTCTCGATATCGGGACTGGCCACAGCCGGAGCTGGAGATAGGTTGGGCGAGCTGCTACTGGTCGTGGCCGCCGTCACAGATGCCGCCATCGCAGTGGCAATGGTGGTGAGAAACTGTGAGGCTGCCACGGCGGCCACCGTCGCCGAATCGCACAGAGATGCGCCAGCCGAAGAGCTGCCTGGTGGCGAGGACGATGACGACGACGAGGACGAGGAGGATGACGCCGATGACGATGACGATGAGGACGTGGACGCCTCTAGCGAGGAGGATGACGAAGAGAGTGAGACTGTAGTGGCAGAGGCGGCCGACTGCGATTGTTCCAACTCCTGGCTCTGCGGCGTCTCCACGCCGCTATTGCTTAGCTGCTGTTGCAGCTCTGCAATCTCGGGCTGTGTCTGTTGCTGGAATGGGTGCTGTTGTTGTTGTTGCTGCTGTTGCTGGTGGTGTTGCAGTGCGATGTTGGCAGCGGCGGCCAAATGCACCGCAGCCTGGGTCTGCTCATCGACAAGGCTGGCCGCTTCGGGGCTACTGCTGCCGCTGGCCACCGGGGCGCCCGACGAGGCGGAGGATGTGGCTGTCGATGTCGCGGTGGCGTTCAGGTTGCCCAGCAGTCCGCCGCTGTGCGGTGACGTACTGTGCGGCGGAGAAGATTTCTGCTGATTTTGCGATTGCGGGCCATTCTTTTCGCTGACGGCTGTAAAAGATATTGAAAATAGAATCCAAACTAATTCTCACAAGACGGTAAGTACTCACATTTGATGACATTGCTGTACGTATCGATTTCCTCAGTGAAATCGTCCTCCTCGTTGAACCACATCTCCTCCTCCTCCTCCATTTGCCGCTGATCTCGACGAAACCGGCCACCGCTACGGATGATGGGCAGGCCACTTTAATAATGATAACAACATATACCCACGACATTTTCACATTGTGTTTGGCGGAGCACAAGGCGGAACTTACCCATCCGTTCGGTTCTCCATCTTGTCGCGGTCCTTGAGCCTGTCCTGGTACTGGTCGTAACGGTTCTTCAAGTACTTGAATGTCTGCACATATTCGATTTCATCAAATATCTTGCTAAAGTTCTCCACAAAGTAGACGCACAGTGTGCGTATATCCTCGAGTTTTATAAACTCAAATAGCTCCAGGATGGCCGACTCCAGCAGATTATACCGGCCGTTGTTGCGAATAAAAGCATCCACCACCGGCGCAAACAGATTGCACTTGACAATGTGTCTGCAGAGTAGGAAAAAAGGTTACCGGTTAGCAAGGAGGATACCACAAAAAAATAAACATAAACCCACCTATTGTAGAACTCATCCTTGAGTGCAATTATCTTGCGCAGCAGTCGCAGGGCGCCGAGGACAAGGAACGTGTGTGTGCTCTTCATTAGCACCAGAATTCGCTTGAGGAGATCCTTTTGCAGCAAGAAGTTCTTGATGTGGTAGCTGTGATGCTCCACGCAAAACGACAAGATATCCAGAACGATGCCCAGTAACTGGGCCGTCTGATAGTCCTCATTCTGCGGACGGTCACCCATCGTATTGAGCATCAATGGAGCTGCAAATCAGACCATTAGTTATCATCACTTAAGCAATACAAAGGCGAGATGCGGGGATACTTACCCACTAACGTCTGAACACTGTATTTATAAAAGAAATTGAGAAAGTCGCCCTTCTCGGTCAGCATGTTTTCCGGCTCCAGCAGGATCTTGACAATGCCCATCAGCTGCACCGCAATGCCCAACTCAGGCTCCGAGTCGTTTAGCATTTGTTCGATGGCAATGTTCAGCAACATGCGCTCCTATGTGGAAAATGTCCAATAAATAATCTATAAACTCTTCCTTAGCTGATATACTCACCCCCTCTGGCCTGTTGGCCTGGTTCAGTGTATAGTTGCGCACCACCAGCGGCGAGAACTCCACAATGGCCGTGAGAATGTCAATGGAGGCGGACTTGGTCTTCTTGTCATTCATAACGAGCGTCAGTTCGAGCGCCTGCAGGATGCCCAGGCAGGTGAGCGTCTTGTAGAACGAGTCCTTGCCCTGCGGTTGAAGGTTTTGGGCAAAGTTGCAGAACTCCTTCAGGAAGAGAACTGTGTCGCGACGCTTGGTGTCCCCAGTTGCCGGATCCGTGAGCACAGCAAACACATCGAGCAAAAAGCGCTCGTCGTCCTGGATCATTGTCACAATCTCCACCTTATTGAAGAAGATGAAGCTGGACAGGGTGTTCAGCATGTTGTCCTCGACAAAAACCGATGGCGTGGGCAGGATAATGTCCTGGATGTACTGCACCCGGAACGTCTGGTGGATCTTGGCCAGCAGGTCCTGATTCTTGATCGGTACCGCCTCCCGGAACTTAGCCAACTGCTTCAGATACTGCCGATGCTTCTTCGGCTGAGCGACACTCGGATCGTACTCCAAGCAGCCGACGACGTCGAAGATGGTGTCATCCGCAAACATTATCTCGAACAGGGCGTTCTTGTTCAGCAAGAAGATGTTCTTGAAGATCTCGAACAGGTGGTGCAGCCCTTCGGTGTTATCCAAGTCCTCGCAGACATGGAACAGATTCAGCAGCTTCTTGATGTAGCTCTCCGATTCCAGGGCCATTGATAGCTTCTCCTTGCGCAGCGGCGTAGAGAGACAGCTCTGTATCGTCTCTGAAATGTCCTCCAGCCGGGAGAGTTCGCAGGGAGGCAGCTCTATGGGTGGCGCCGTATCCGACATGTCTTCGAAGCGCTCATCCTCCGATTCCTCCACAATATCCTGTGTTATTTCAACCGAAGGATCCTTGCCTTGCACCTGTGTAAGATTATAATTTTACAAGTGACATGAATACCTATGTAGTTCTTGAGTCGTGAAAAAGTAATTGGACTAGCTTGCACTACACACACCAACCACACTTACCTGACATATCTTTTCCCATATTTCGTCACAACCAGCCTTTTCCTGAAAACTTAGGGCCAGGTCGAAGTTATCTCCCTCGGACCACACGATCAGCGTATCCTGTTGCTTCTGGTAGGCGGTGTCCGGTTGAATCTTGCTCTCCAAAAGCAGAGATCCATCGGATTCGGCGCGAACCAGAAGGGAGATGCCTTTCAACCTGTCCACATAGGTTGAGGAGACGTGGCCGGTGCCACGGTCATCCCACTGACGTTCCGCATTCAGCGCGTACAACTTGACGCGACGGCGGGTATCGGTCGTCATGATGATGGGATGGGTGTGCCTCCTAGGTGACCGCAGTGGATTTGCTCGCTCGTTGGTGTCCTCTTACAATACGATTCGGTTGGATCTGGACTGAGTTTTGGCTTGCGGCTTGGAACCGTTCCTCTGGGCTTTTATGCTATAGTCTAAGCTATGCTACTTGGCTACTTTAAATTAGGATCTTGAATTTAGAATTCAAAGGATTCGTCTAATCTCTATGCTTGACTCGCTTGACATCCATGTTAGGCTGCTACTCCAGCGTCGGGTGGGGTCACGACAAGACTGCACTGAAATATGATAAACATTATCGATATAGATATTTTTTGAATAAATTTTCGATATTTATAAATGACAAACAGAGTCAACACATCGATTTCTACATAAAAATATCCCTTCGAAAGCATCCCTTACCCAGAGCTGCCACACTATAAAAAAAATGTCTTTCTAAAATCAAATCAACAGGGTTTTAAATTCTAATACAATACGACATCTCCAGATAATGTATCTCTTGCTGCATCCACAAAACAGTTTAAGGCACGGCATTGCATCTCAGGGAGGACTTACTTATCGCAATGAAGGAAGATGTGAAAGCCACATTTTTAGTGTATGCGTGGGGAGAAAGAGAGGAGAGAGAGAGCGTAAAGGTGAAAAAAGACCACAAATTCGTAGTAAGATGCGAAATGCCAAAAAAATGTTTAGCTTTGGCCGGTCTGTTTACAAACATTAAACGTTTTCCATCGGATCTAGGCCTGCCCCTGTCTGCCTGTGTGGTGTGTCTGTGCTTGTGAGTGAGGCATGAGCAACTATTATCGCTCCGCTTTCGCCCCACGGCCAGCTACACAGCCAAGAGTGCAAACACGCGCGCGTAGAAAACAAATAAGCGAGAGAGCCGGGGACCTGAGAGCGGAAGAGTGAGCGTGAAGAGTGGGGAGCAGCAAGTTACAGTTAAACCACCATAAGTCGAACTAGCAAAGTTTAGCTATGGAGACTTTAAGCCTTTTATAAAGTAAAATGTCTTCCAGTTTTTAGGTCACAAAAACACTATTTACAAAGCCTTGCACGCCAGAAGATTACAATGCAGTGAAAAAGGCATTTCCGACCCTATACTTGTACAACAATTTTTAAAGGTCATGGTTCCATAGAAACTTATTAAAGTCTGCTTATCAAAGCTTGACTGTATCCATTCTGGCGAGGCGACAATCAATGGAAAAGTGTAAAATAATGAGCAAGTAAACAGAACGCAGGAAAACGAATGGAATACGTCATCGTCGAAGAGAGCTTCCTCAGATCAACACCGAAAAGCACCACCAACGCCACCGCCTTCGCACCACCAAGGCTGCAAGTGTGGAAAAGATGTGTGCTGCGATTTACATATTTGCACAGCGATTGCGATCCTAGATACGAGACGAAATACTATAAGAGTTCCAATGAAGCGCCATAGGCCAATCCCGCACTGATAACGCTCTAGAGAACCTAGACAGCCAGAGAGGCAGGGCAGAGGCGGAGAGAGTTGCAGGTTTCACACTCGTAGGCCCGAGAATCGTATACCAAAACAAAAGTAGCAATTCAAAACAAACGGCGAGAGCGGTTTACGCAATCAGCTGCGAAAAACACGCGAATGCTTGAGATTTCGGTTATTATTAATGTTTATTAATAATAGAATGGCTGCCAAAAATCACAAGAAAAATAGAAATGTGCCGGGAGTCGAGTCATTGATTGACGCCGAAAACTATAACTTTGCATTTTATTGCCAACAGGCAACCAGAATTTTTTGTATTAGGGAGAGCGAAGAGAACAGTAACGATCGAGATAGTTGTTCTTAATAATAGTTCCCAACTTTCAATTCCTATTTAGTACCAAATTGGTTTATTTAAAGAAAAAGCCCTTTTCACATAGAACATAATTTTAAAACATTTTACCCTCTTTTGTTTTCAACTAAAATGTATTTTAATTAAGCTTCATTTCAAATATTACTTTTAAAATAGAGAACTTCCGAATGTAAACCATTTGATGCAATCATAGTAATACTTCTGTTTTGACCACAACTGTAATGGCTGAAGTCGTGCCCTATTCTAGTCCTTTCCCCACACGAGAGCTGCAAGTGTCCGCGAAGGCGTGAAAAAAGGAGCGAGCGAAAAGGTGGGGGGAGAACGAAAAAGAAGGATGCAAGACTCGGTTGGGGAAAAGCGGTCTAAATTGGACCTGTGCCTGTTCCTGTTTCGTTTTCCTTGTGGCTTCCGACTTCTTTCTTCTTCGCTCCCGATTGGTAATAAAGGGTCAGGCCCGGATGAGGGGGCGAAGAGAGTGGCAGGAGTCTGACGATTACGAACGCGTCGTATCTTGTTTTTGCATGCATGACAATGTGTGCAGAATACGCGCGCTTACATACACACACACACACACACACACACACACGTGAAAAAATCCGCAGGCGTGTGTGCGTGTGCATGTATGCACCGTTTTGGGGTGGTATTGGGGAGTGACGGGACGAGTGGAGAATTCGAAAATTTCACAATTATAAACACTCTCCAAAGCGATTGCAATGTCAGCAAATTTCCTTTTTTTTCTTAGTTCGTTTCAATTTCAACAGTTGATGTATTTTTTCATACGCGATACACACACAACGCTCACACTGGCACAGTCAAACACACGAACTCACACAGGAACAGTCTAGCAAGTACATCGCTTTTTCGGCCGTCTCTTTTGCGGTTCATTCAATAAAATTATTGCGAATGGCAGGCGCAAAACAGAATCGCAAAAATTGCATCGTATTGCGGGGAAGAAGGCGTGTGGTAAAGAAAAATGCCGTCGTATCCCCACCACACACCCCACTCGCACACCCACTAACATCCAAGACAGGCATGCTCCTGTTGTTGTCGCAAACCGAATTTGTTTTGATGTTTGCTTACTTCTGTTTATGTATACCACATTTCCTCGAGATTCGCAGCCGATTTTGCATTTAATTGAAACGCACACAAAACGCAGGGAAAGGAAAACAGACGACGCCAAACTCACCACGCAGCGAGAAACCCAACACACTACACACAGCGGAGAGCGGAGAAACTCAACTCAACGTTTGCGACGTTTGCGTTGTTGCATAAAGTGCGATAAAAGCGGAGCAGGCGAGTGTCCACCAAAGGGACAGCCCATCCGAAATACGAGTATGATCCAAATACGGATCGAGGACCTGATTCAGCTGGATATAGTTCGATTCCGCAAGGCCGGAGTACGTGAGACACACACACACTCGTAGGCAGACAACACAGAAGCCGCAAGAGGGCGAGAGCAGGACGGCAGTAGCAGTAGAGCAGCAGCGGGAGAGCGGGCGAGTGCGGAAGAGAGAGAGCGCGGGGGCAATGCTGACTGAAAAGTTATACACTCACGCTGCAATTCCTTGTTTAGTTTCTGGCGTTGCGTTGTGTGCTGCTAGCATTCGCTTCGCTTTCGTTTAGTTTATGTACAATTTACGTTTGCGCATATTTATTATTGAACACGCGCTATTAACAATCTATCTCCCGGATAATTATGATTCTTACAATTTTTCCGCGGACGACGCTCGAGCGTGTCTGACCACTATAATACCACTCACGAAACTCACCTTTCACCACTCGCGATAATACATGGAATTTTTGGGGTCTATCGATGGTAAACGGTGTTGTCCAGCACTAGACCTGAACAATACATCGATATTTTCTAAAAAAATGTAAATTCTTCAGTCTCACTGAATATTAATCTATTATTTTTTTAGGTTTTCTGTAAATACTAGAAAAATATATTTTCCCTGGGAAAATAGCTTCCTTAAAAAATCTTATCTGAAGTGCTTGGAAAATAAAAATATACAGCTACCATTATAATCGATACTATAAACACTAGGTAATCGATGCATTTCCACCACTGGTAGCTCTAGTTTGTTTATATTTATAATGGAGCCGGGCCAAGTGACAATCCACAGATATTATAGCCGAAAAGCCAAATACGCCGGCTACGCGGAGGCGGATCTGGAGCTGTGCATCAAGCACTGTGGCGGCGATGTGGTGCGCATCGAATTGGTGAACCGGCTGCATGAAACCGAATTGAGGAGGCAGTTGCGCCGGCTGTTGCTACTCATGTTCTTGGCCACCGCCTACTTCGTGGGGGTCTGCGGTCTCTGGAGCGGAAACATTCGGCTCTGGCAGCCCCGCATAATTTATCCCTTGGTTACCTGGGTTTTGGTAGCCCTTCTAATGCTCCGCTCCACACTGAATCTGGTGCAGATCGAGCGACTATTTTACAGCTGGGACATGGCGTTGCAGACGGAGACGGTGCGATCATTCGGAAGGCAATCTGTGTTCTGCGTCCAGCGGGGTCACATCCATGACATAGTGCTCAATGAAGTGATAGAAGATGTAAGATTATGCCTAAACTTTCTTTTAATTCATGTTCTTGCATATGGTTATGTTCATAATAATAATCCATCATCGGCCCCATTTTCTATTTTTAAATTTGCACGCAAAAAAAAACTCTAACGCCTTCTCTTTATAGTTGGATGTGAAGTACATGTTGATATTACGAACGAAAGGAAGTCTTTTCAAGAAGCGCCCCGTAATACCTTTATTCAATGTAAGTCATATATTTTCTTGAAACCAATAATTATTTTCCCCGCTTCCAGAGCCAATCCCCCTCGTTCGAGTGCCTGCAGCACACGTATCGAGTCCTACACGGATACTGGCTGAATAGTACCAAGGATCGATCGGAAGAGTCCTACAGCAATGGCAAACTGTCCATGGTGGCCTCGTAGATTTCTTTCAATTTGCTGAGCTGTTGAGTAAAGCATAAGTTAATCCTAGGGCGCTGTTGATGCTAAATAAACCAAACTAACCTGAAACATGGGTGTGTAATCTTTCCGTTCAATGGGTAGAGGCGGTATTTTGGGAACATTTAACTCTGCGTCTAAAATATCAAATTCGCTTTTGATCTACGAATACATATAAACAAATAATATATTTTATTTCCAATTTAATTGTTATCGTAGGTCACCTACCAAATTGTTTAGTTCTGTCGTGTAGTGTTTTTTGACGATTTTACGATAGAGGTCTATGTAGGTGGCCTTGCTGCTGTTGAACGCCTGGTAGATGTCGTTCAGCTCGAACGCTTGCTGTAGTGTTAAGTCTATTAATTAATTATTAAATGATTCGTTGGATTTCGATAAATAACAATATTGAATTTATGCCGCTCACCTGGCATGGCGTCGCTTTATGTTTTGAGACAGTGTTGAAAAACTCGTGCAGTGCACTAAAACATTACAGTGAATACCCGTTTACTTCGACCCCGTTTAAAATGGACAAACAATATTTGCAAGTGGTAAATTTTTACAGACCGACCCAAGCAAAGAAAAGCATGTCAAAACTCTACTAGACAATAGTTGATTAAACAACTTATTTAACAATTCAACCGCAAAGGGAATACCCTAAATATCGTGTTTATCGGAGGTGAACTGTTTATCGGCTCTTTGGCAGTGTTGCACAATTCTCCACATTGGCCTGATGTAATTAGGAGAAGCAAAGTATATTTTGTTTATGTGCGCCCGCTCCTCCGCCCCCTCGTCGTGAGAAAACAGCTGCTCCAGCCTTCGATGATCACTAGCTCCGGAAACTAACAACTCCGCCGCCAACCCGATACCCTCCTCCTCTCCGCCCCGATGTGAATCATCTGTTGCTGATCTCACAAATCGCGGCCAAAATCACCACAAGTGAGTTTTTGGGCGTGCCCCCACATGGGCATGGAACTGGTTGCCAAATAGGCACTAATACAGTTTTTCGCTTCCGCCGACAGTTCCTCGTTTTTCTGGGCCCCCAAAATGAACCGCTCGGAACCGATTCCCATTCGGCGAGATCGCTCCTTCGACAGCGTGCTTAATCGGCTGCTGCGGATGCGTTCCCAGAACCATGAGAGCTTCCGCGCTGCCATGTACAACTTTCTGATCGCCGCCGGCGTGGGAGCCTTTGTGGCCGTCTGCTTCATCCTGGGACCCTTCGTGCGCCCGCTTCTATGGGCCTTCCTAATGGGCGCAGTCCTCTTCCCGTTCAAGCGGCGGCTGGCGGCGAGCGTGAACAGCTGGTTCCAGCGCCTAGAGGAGCGCGACTGCAACGTGTTGGTCTCTATTTGCCTTTCGCCATTGGAGGCTACGGAGCACTGCGGCCGGCTGCTAATTGGATGGCTCTGCGAGCACTGGCAGCTGCTCCTGGCAGGATGCGGAGTGGCCGGCTGCATCAAGCTGCTTGTGCTATACGCTCCCAAGGGCTTCCTGCTGGCCATATGGCACTGGATCACCTTTTCGCACGGACTGTTTGTCCAGATAATCGGATTCCTCAACGTTTTTGTGGTATGTTCACTGCGGGCATTCGGTTATCAGTGGCATTAACACTTAATATCCCGCAGCTCATTGCCTTGGTGCTGGTCTATCTAACGTGCGTCCACTTCTTCTGGAAGCCGGAGAACAGCGCCCACTTTGTGGTCGCCGGCCAGTCCATGTGGATAGCCATTGCCGGCTATCTGAGCAGCTTCCTGGGCGCCCTCCAAGTGCCCGTTTTCCTGTTGGTCATGGCCTATGTCACTGCCTCGACGGCATATCACCTTCAGACGAGGGAGGAGACTGGATCCTACCTCCATCGCCTGCAGAAATTGTTCGACAAGAACGATTTCGAACGCTCCCTGAGCAACTTTAGCATTTGCGGCAAGATGGGTAGCGACCCGCTACTCAGTCCTCAGTCGGAAGTGGAGGACATCTCGCTCAGCGACACTGTGGACTCGGACACGTTCGATGCGAAACATGGAGCCGACATAGAGGGTCACCAGAGTGAAACCTTCTTTAAGCTGCTATTCTACGCCTGCCTGGGTACATTCCTGTATCGCAACGTCTGGATGTTCATCCTGGCGGCCATTCCCATACTGCTCCATCTCATCTACACTGTGGGCGTTTATACGGGGATTACCCAATTCGCCTGCAGCAAGATCAACGAAGTTTACCTGGCCCTAAGGGTGAGTATTTGTTATTTTTTTTTAAAACTTATTTTTAATGCATTTTAAGTTTTGTTTTTCCACGACAGTCCTGGGCCATCGAGCATCATTCCGCCGTGCTGCCGCTGTGCCTGCCTGGTGTTCTGGAGCTGAACTACAAGATCAACACGATCGTCCGAGACTCACTGAAGTCATCTGTGGAGTCGGTCACCTCCATTCTCATGATCATTCTCATGCTGCTCATCATAGTGTTTCTCAGTGTGTTCTTCTGTGTGAACATCTACTCGGAGACGATCGAGGTGGCCTATCTGGGCAAGGATCTAATTAACAAGACGATCACAGATCGGCCTGAGCTAATTGATATCTTGCCCGCCAACATGCAGGCGTCCATCGATGATGCGCTAGACAATGCGCACCATTATGGGCGCCGTAAGATCGAGACCTACATCGACGACTGGCTGGCGGACGCGGACAAGGTGCACGCCACCAAACTTAAGGAGCAGATCCTCGATGTCTGGGACAGGCTCATCCAGTACTGGATTGATTTCAGCAAGGCGGATACCTCCTACGGTCCGCGGGTGCCAACGGATGCCCTGAAGAGCACCTTTGGTGAGATCGTGGACAATCCAGGTAAGCTCCACACTCTTACTATCTATGGCTTCTTTTTACCTTTATCATTTGTCCCGTATTTCCTATTAACCTTTTGAGTTATGTTTTCTGGGGTTTGCAAGGGTTCTTGGGCCGTTCTTGTGTTATTGCTCGCTTCATCCATCCACCCCGTAACCTTCGTTTGCGTCAACGATCTAACTCATTCTGTGTTGCATCTGCTAACCAATGGCCGTTTATTTAACCAAGGACATTTTAAAGAGCTAGTTTTAGTGGCGAAACAGGGCATCATCGGCTGGGCGCAGAGCAACACGCAGACGATCCTGGAGGTCGCCGAGTCCTTGTGGCATATAATACGCACCAATCTGTCGATGATCATGGGCGTGACAGGCGAAATTCTGTCACTGGTGCTGTCCGGCGGACAGGCGTGCATTGAGTTTATCCTAGATATGGTGAGTGGTCATAAATATGATAATTAAAACTCTATATTCATCCTATTTTCCTTTAGATTGTCTTCTTTACGGCCCTTTTCTATCTGCTCTCGAGCAGCCAGGAGAAGTATGCCCCGCTTCAGATTACCAAGTACTTAGGGTACTCCAGTTCTGGTATCAAGATCGCTGATGCCCTGGAGAACTCCATTACTGTGGTCCTAGTCTCCATGTTCAAGTGTTCAACGTTCACCGGCTTGTTTACCTGGCTGGTGCATACCGTTTTTGGAGCACGGATAGTTTTCCTGCCTTCCGCTTTGGCTGCCATGCTGGCAGCGGCTCCCTTCTTGGGAAGCTATTGGTGCGCTGTTCCTGCCTTCCTGGAGCTCTGGCTGGCCCAGGATCGCTTCTATGCAGGACTGATACTCTTCCTGCTGCAGTTCTTTGTACCTTCGTCTTTTGAGACGGCCATCTATGCGGATCTCAAGGGGTGAGGGGGTGAAATATTATTTTTAATTCACTGAATTTGTTTATCTTGCCTTCTTTTATTAGTGGCGGTCATCCCTACCTGAATGGCCTGGCCATAGCGGGCGGCATGTACTGGATCGGCTGGCAGGGAGCCATTTTTGGACCACTGATGCTCTGCTTTTTCATCGGTCTCTTCGAGGTGGCCACCTTGGCCATGCGCAGCCATCAAGAAACCAGGTAACTTAGGCTTAAGCGCGTTATTTCCACGAAGTTTGTTTGATTTGCATGCCAAGTATGAATTCTATCCGTCTTGTGCGGCTCAAGGATTGAAGTGAGTGTTACTCGGATTTCTTTTAAGCTTTCTTTAAGTTGATTTCCCCAAATTTCTGTTTTCCAAATTAATTAAGACACCCTTACCTGCATTTCAGGAACAGCACAGAAGAGGAGACGCGGACCACGTGAGTTTGGCATGGAACAGCATCTACGAATTTCCCTTTTAATACTCGAAGAACTGCAAACTAACCTAAGCTTATGTACGGCCGAAAAACCTGACAATCAAATTGAGATCGGCCCCGGAAAATTGTACTATAGTTCGTTTAGCAGTTACTAACCAGTTCACGCTTTTTAGTTCGTATTTAATTAATTATTTGATCTAAAATTAAAGTATTCAGGATTCCGTCTCAGTTAACGATCTTAATCTATGTATTTTTAAATACAATATGTACCTCGAATTGTTGGTAGTCGCAAAAAACACTTCGAAACTGTAAAGTACCGACTTTCTCGCTCGCTACTAATTGCTTAATGTAAACCTTGTGATTTGTTTAAACTTAGATTACCAAAAATATGTTGCAAATATATACTAACTGTGAGCCAAAAAGCTTATCCTAACGAGCTAGATTTTTTTTCCAGTCTCCCCGTCAACGAATCACGAACTAACGACAGCACAGATGCTAAGGAAAAACAAGTAAAAGCGAACGAGGAAAAGTCGATATCCGGGGGAAAACCTGTTGAGCTAAAAATTGTCACCAAAACCAAAACCTTTCATCTGTTGAATGCCAAAGAAAGCCAGTAAATAATTGGAATTTTATACATTTATAGAGTGGTCGAAAAATATGTATGTGGTGCAAAATAACAATATAATTTAATTAAGTATATTAAATACTTATTCGAAAAGTGCTCTTCCTTAATTTCGTTTTGTAAATGAAATATAATTCCTGAAGTATTTGAATATTCCTTTTTTAGTTAGTGTACTGGTTCTTGAAGGTGAACTCCGGATGCCTCTCCACGCTGCAAGATAATAACAGTTTTTAATACATTAAATAGAATATAGATAAAATATTTACCCATGGAAGAAGGCAAAGTCACAGACGCGTATGTTCTTATCCAGGCTGGACAGCTTGGCCACCTCCTCCGCGGTCAGTTCGAAGTCAAAGATATCCAGATTCTGCTTGAGACGAGCGGGATTCGTGCTCTTGGGAATGGCCGCTACACCAGTGTCAATGATCCAGCGCAGTAGCACCTGGGCTGGTGTTTTCTTATGAGTGGCGGCTATGTCCTTGACCTCCTGTATGTCCATCAGGTCGGGTATATCCCGGACAATGTTGGCGCCCGCATTGAACTTGGCAATACCCTTTGATCCCAGCGGGGAGTAGGCGGTCACGATCACATTCTCGGACTTGCAGAAGTCTACCAGGTCGCGTTGCTGTAGGTAGACATGGTGCTCGATCTGGTTGTTGGCAGGCCTAATCTTGCAGTTCTTCAGCAGACGAGCCACCTGATCCTTGCTGAAGTTCGACACGCCAATGGACTTGGTCAGACCCTTCTCCACCAGCGCCTCCATTGCTACCCAGATGGCGGCATGATTGGTGGTCACATCCACCTCCATCAGGCCATCCTTGTCCAGCTTGAAGCTTCCATCCTCGTTGATGTTGATGGTGAAGGGGGTGTGGACCAAGTACAGATCCACATAGTCCAGCTGCAGATCGGCCAGCGACTTCCTGATGGTGGGCTCCACCTCGTGGGGGCGATTGGCTAAAGGGAGATATTGAAGATTTGTTAGTAAAGTGTTTCGTGTGTTTATTCCTATTTAAACCGAATGAGATAATAAATAAAATAATCCATGTAAGTCTCCTGAAAATAACATATTATTGAGTTTTATTGTTAGTTTATAAATTCTATGCAAGCTTTAATATTTTTTATTGCCCCCAATAACACTCTAGACGGCCCTGTGACCAATAAAACCATAAAAAGATTATTTTTTACGACCCTGATAAATCGCTTCTCTGGCAAAAAAAATCCGAAATCACTGCAAATACTTAAGTTTTTGATTTTAAGAACATTTTAATGGGACTTAGTATTATATATGAAATTGAATCGGAGTTTAAACATTATCTGAACTGATCCTTCTTAAAAATATATACTTTTATTATTATCATGCACATTTATCATGGCAACATATTGATAAGAACACAGTCTGAAAAATTGTGTTTAGTTAAAGAAAATAAATCTGAGCTATAGTAAGCTATAATCTTATCTTATGAAAATTATACTTCTAGAACATTTTCGGATTTTATAGCTATGGGGAAATCAGCATGAAAGATTTTCTATATATTTATTTATACTGATATTTGAATATTTCTAATACTTTTCTTACTGTATTATTAATATTATATCTAAAGATATTACCTTTAAAATTAAAATTTAAATGGGAAATTGTATAGTTTACTTACACACTGGAGGCACTTTGGTGACAATAAACAATTCCTCGCGCTTAACCTTTCCGGCGTCCAGCCATCTCTTGAGGACACGGCCAATGGCCTGCTCATTGCCGTAGACTGGAGCCGTGTCTATGTGGCGATAGCCCGCCTCCAGGGCGGCATCGATGGCGGTTTCAATTTCCTCATCGGATGCCTGCGGTGAAGTGATGAAATAAATGTGGTTGCCATTATCTATATTTTTACGATTTGTTAAGTATTCACAGTCCCCCTTCCAACTTATGGATTGAACACCTGCTAGTTTTATGTTCTTCTGAGAGAAAGTCAAACCCTCTAACCCAGCCATGTAACATGGGAATATATAAAAGAGGTTCATTGTTTATTTTTTGAAAACCGGTCTGAGGGCCACAGAACAACCAGATGCTGTTGATTGCAACTGAATCTTCAAGATTCTTAAATGACGTGTCAGATTTGTTTTTGACCGTTCATTAGTTATAATAATAATGGTTGAGAACCATTAAAATTAAGACTTTGGATTTGCAAAAATCGTGCTTACACGATTTATATGTACATATGTACTTATGTGACACTAAATATATGTATTTAATTACCTGCCATGTGCCGATGCCAATCACGGGCATCTTCTCGCCATTATTAAAAGTTAAAAACTTGTTGCCAGCCATTATTATAAAAGATTTTTTTGTTTTTATAAATAGACACAAACGATTAACAGATGAAATGGAATAGCTTGGGCAGAACCTGTTGCTTCTACGATGGGACTTGGAATACAAAAATCTCCACCCAACTCACTCTACCGGCCCCATTTATATTCATATTATTCGATTTATTTTTTATCGGTTTATTCATTTAAAATTAAATCGAAAGCTCTGAGTTTTTAGCTTTTATTATTATTACCTATTTAAACAAGCTAAGAAGCTAACTTCGGAAAAGGCATAACTAAGCCAAAATTGCATATATTTAAATTTGGATAGATTTTCTGTGCTATTTTTTATTAGATTAGTAAGGCCGCCTACTGAGTTTAGAAATTAAAAAATTAAAAATATTTTTCAATTTTGGACAATTTTATCGATGTTACCCCTTGTCAAATGTTTAAATTTTTGACAACACTTTTTTTTCTGATTTTTTAAATATTTTGATTGTAAATAATTAAGATTTTATTGGCGAATCTGAAAATATACGGCTTTCAGCTTTATCTTGCTTTTTGGCTTCAAGAAGCTCCCAAGAAGACCTCCAATTCGCGCATTTTTGGATTTCGAAAATATGATAACTTTTTTGGACAAATCAAAGTTTAAAAATAGGGTCGAAGATGCCTCCTGTACTGCGTTGCAAATATCATGGCACAATTATAATACCCTCTGCAAGTGTATAAAAATAATACAAAACGGTTTTTTTCTGCATTATATTGCCAACTACAGGCCTAGTTAAGGAATTCAATTTTTAACATTAAACAAGGACAACAAACCATAATTTCATTCACATATGTATGTTGGTTCAATACAAAATTGTAGTTGTACGTAGGGGGTGTCAAAAACAACAATATCCAACTCAAAATTTAAAAAGCTGTATCATAACTAATCCAACAAAATAGAAAATTTTTGAAAATTAAAGTGCGTGCGCTCAATGGTTTCGGTGAAGACGACCTTGTCGATTCTGCTGGTTGGGCTTCCAGTGTATTTTAGCCAAAGGCGCCTGTAACGAATATATAATTAAAATATATTTTTATTAACGGTTAAGGACAAACTTGTTGAAAAACTAACATTTCCTCGAAGGGACTATAATGGGCCTCAATTTCACCCTTTACTGTGTTTGTTTCCGTGTTCTGGCACCAGCCGCGAACACCCAGCTTCTGGGCCCTTCGCAAGGTGTACTATATAGAAGGATTACGATTATATTGAAGAAATATTTTAAGAATCACGGATATTCTAACCATGCGAAAGGAAACTCCTGCAAAGAAAGTATTTAATAATTAATGGGATGTAACCTAAATAAGTGGTAAGGACAACCTACCTTGCACTATCCCAAACACCTCAAACTCGCAGCTAAACACTGGTTCCTCGCTGGGTTGCGCAAAGCTCTTTACTTCCACGACCACGTCGTCCTCAACGGTTACCGCGGATCCCGTATCTGATTCCTCTCCCGGCTTAACTTCAGACGGTCTGGATGTCGATGGTGGTGAGACTGTGCCCCGTTTGTTTGTCTGCGTCCCGCGGTCGGTGGACATGATTCATAAAACAGTATATTTATTTTATAAGATGTATTTAAGCTCATTTCATTTTTTTTACAGCGGCCATCTGTCAAAAAACGATTGGTCGATAGGCGCAGAATAATCGATAAAATCAGTGCGGCGTATTTAATCTACCGATATCTGGTCACACTGCAACAAAAACGATAACTAGAGGGTCGCCGCGGGTTTGTGGAAACAAAACAAAAGATATTAATTTGATCGCACCATGCATACCGTGTACGCACTGCTCAAAAACAAGCTGAGCGATGTGCATCCGCTGCACAACATCGACTTGGACCGGGATGTGGCATACCTGAAGGCGCTGGTGACCAAGGAGCTGCAGTTGCAGTTCGACGCCAACGAACTGGGTGAGTGGCCAACGACAGCGACCGATTCGAACGGCGCCCATTGTTCCCATTGTGCTAAGTCATCTGCTGCGCACTTGCAGAGATCATCCATCATGGCAGGGTGTTGGAGGACGCGGACACCCTCAGCCGTTCGCTGCAGCCCAATGCCGTGATCCATTGCTTCCGGAAGACCAAACGATATACGCCGTATGTACCCCCGGTTGGCTCCGAGATCAACACAAAGCACATCCAGGAGCTCTTCTCGCTGACGTCGCACCTCCAGATTAGCGTCACTTCGCGCTTCAACATCCTGCAGAAGATACTGGCCGAGTATCCGGAATTTAGGCGCAATCTGGGCGCCCAGGCCTTGATCCGGGACTCTGTGCTGTTTAACATGCTGCACGAGCCAGAAGTGGTTCAGAATCTGGTCCGCGACTATCCGCTCATTTGTGAGGCTGCTCCATTCATTGTGGACACCATTCGCAAGGAATTGGCCAGGAACAGCTCAGCCACGCAGTGTAAGGGCGTAATAATTGTTATACAATGGACCCTGGATGAATATTTTCTATCTTCTAGTCCAAGAACAAGCTGCCTCAGAGTCAACCACTTCATCGGAGGAAGAGAACTCTCTCGGTGCCGGAAGCAGTAGCAGCGGCGGTAGTAGCGGTACCGCTGTGGCCGCAGCTGCCGCTGCCAACCGACGCGATGAGATGGCCAACATCCGCCAGATCAGCCGCCAACAGCTGGCGAATGCCTTGGCTAATGTGACCTCGTTTAATTCTCTTTCGAATATTGCCCAACGGAATGCAGACGAGGCCCTGCATGGCGATGAGGGGCCGAGGTCGTCTTCCTCGGCGACACTGGTTCCTGCCGGTTCTGGCTCATCGGCCGGAGCCGGAAGCAGCAGTGGAGCCAGCGGCACTAGTTCCATTTCCTCGGAGCTGTTTCGCAATGAGCTGGCCCGTGCGTTTCAATCTTTGTCGCAACACCAGCCTGCAGTTCCGCCGGTGGAGAGCATGGAGGTAGAGTCTGGAGGAGTAGCAGCCGCCGCAGCAGCAGCACCTTCCGACGATGTGGATGACGACGACGATGGGGATGCTGGCGATGACAGCGATGTGTTGCCACGGTGCTATCGCCGCCATCGCTTCACCGAACAGCTGCGCACCATGGCCGCCATGGGCTTCATCAATCACACCCAGAACGTCAATTATCTGACCCTGGCCGATGGCAACGTGGAGCACGCCATCAACCTACTAATGCTGGGCATGAACTGAAGAGGGGACCCGGACTGGGATCGGGACTAGCTAACCAACTAAACTGTGCTTACTATACGGACTTATATATTTATTCTGCTGCTGCTGCGTCTGAGGATTCTGAAGCATTCAACTCCCAACATAAGCAAGGAATATCTCACGAGAACTTATAATATTAATTAAAAATACATTTAAAGGGAAAGCTGCTTGATTGCGGGATGTGGGGACAGAGATGGCCATATCAAACGGTTTGCCTTGGTATTGAACTAGTTAATTAAATAGTCTAGCGCCTTGTCCTTATTATTGTCGAACTTGAGAAGCGCCGCCGAGATTTTCGATTCGTCAAAGCCCAGGTCCATGAGCTCGCCCAGCGGGATAAGGTGTTCGATGATCTGTGGCAAGATTAGTTTTTATTTTAAATTCTAGGTAGAGTCTTTCAAGGTAAGAAACCTCACCTTTTTATCGTCAATGCCACACAGGCCAACAACCTTGACCACCCGGTCGAGGGGGAAACCCATGGTGCTGATGCGATGCGCCAACTTTTGCGCCGGACCAGCCAGCTCCCTGAATGAGTTTTTGTCCGCTGCTGCCTCTATCTTTTGGTGCTGCTGCTGCTGATGCTCTCCCTCATTGTGGCTAAGCAGGCGGGTGCGTCGCTTCTCTGCCTGCTGCAGTTCCGTCTTTAGCTCGCGCAGTATGTCCGGCACACTCCTCGACTTGGTGGCTACCTCGTCCTCCGCTTGGCTCAATGCCAACACAGAGGAAGGCGCTGGAGGCGACATCAACTGATTGGGCGGTGTGCCGAATCCATTTGCATAGTAATTGTTCTGGTGCTGGTGGTAAAGTTGCGGCTGTTGCGTAGAGTAGAACGTTGGGCCACTATTATAGCCATGCATGTTGTAAACCTGCAATTAAAGACATTTACTTTAATCCAAGAAATACGAAACCAAAGGATGTGAATTATGGACATAACATTTTTATTTAAATTATTGCCACCCCACAAATACTGCAATATATATTAGCTAGAAAACGTGTGTTTTCGTAAAACAAAGTCAACAAATAATAGTTTCTTTTGAACAGAAAGTAAACAGCTGGCAAGTTCCTTGTTAAACCCCCTTAATAGTGGCCCACCTGGAAGTGCTCTGGCTGCTGCTGCTGTGGGGAAGCGCTGTACATGGGCGTTGGGTAGAGGGGCGGCTGCGTGGGTGGAATGTTTTGGGGCTCGCTTCTGCCCTCATCGTCATCACAGTGAACTTGGAAATTGACGCTGTCGAGCGTCGCTTTGGTCTCCGCCAGCGTCGTCATAGTTAGCTCCACAGGAGCTGGCATCTCCTGTTGAGGTGACTCCTCTGGCTCCTTCTGCGCCTGCTCCCTTCGCTCCTCCAGCTGGGTCTGGTGCAGCACCTGGGCGAGTATATCTAGATCGTTGATGGTCTTCAGCTCGATGTTGTCGAAGGGCGTAGAGTTCATGTTGTACTCGAAATCCGCATAGTTGAGGGAGCTGTTTCGCTTGTGCAGCGTCTGCGGACTGGCCACCGGGGTCGTGCTCAAGATGGTGGGCTTCAAGATGTTGTGGAAGTTGTTGCACACGCTTATTGACTTTGGTTCGTGCGAGTCGCGTGACTCAGTTGGCTGAGGTTGCTGCTCCGCCACCACCTCCTGCTCCGCCTTCCCCACCCGCTCTGCCTCCGCCTCCTCCTCGTCCGATGACAAATCGTCCGTACTTGGGTAATCGACTGCACCGAGCATCTCCTTCTGCTTGGCCTCCAGCGCCCGCTGGCTCTGCTCCTTGCGTCGCTCTTGGCGCCTGGCGCGCTCCTCGCACTGCTGCCGTCGCAGCTGGCGCCAGCGATGCGCCTGAGTCACAACTGCTCGCTCCAGCTGGCCATCGTACTGGTAGTCCGGGTGATCCGTGTAGAAATCCTCTCGGAATTGCCCCAGGCGATTCAGGGTCGCCTGCGGTAGCTGGTAGACGGCTGGTGGGGGTTTGTAGCGCTCCACTATCTTGACTGGGACATCGTCCATGGTACGCTAGCGCATTCACCGCGAATTTTGTTAATTAAGTTGCCCAACTCTGCTACTACGCGTTTTTCTCTCTGTTCTCTTTTGTTGTTGCCCCGAGCAGCAGCGATAGACGATACACCGTTATCGCTCGCTGCTGATTCGCTAATTCCAGCTGGTTATCGTTTTGGTGATCGAGGGTACAGTAAGGATATGCTGATTTTACACTCAGTAAAAGTTTTGTTGAGTAAATAAATGTAAGCACATGAAGGCATTTATTATTCACTAAGTAGCTTGAAGCAGTAAATATAGTTTTTTTTTTATAAATTAATAAATATATATTACAGGGTATTTCAGGCACCCCTTAATTGATTTTTTTCTCGATGCCAGACATGTTATCGATAGTCGTTGCCCATTTTTACCCATCCCTATAATGCAGAACTGCACTTTTTGGTAAACAAAACAAACGAACCAGAATCTGATTCCGGCTCAATGGGCGATGAGGAGGACCTGGACCTGCGGCTCAACCACCACCAGGTGCTGGCCGAGATCTCTGCACTCTTGCAGAGTACGGCGGAACCCGGTGGCGATAACGCACTTTTACTAAATCAAGAAATGCAGCGTCGCCTGAAGCAAGTCCGTAAAAAGGTCCTGGAACTTCTTCAAACTGTGCATGCCCGGTACGCCCGGAATGAGGAGATCTTGGTGCGCCGCCTAAAGTCACGATCCCACTTTGGCTCGGAGCCACTCAACACTAGCGGGGCGATCCTGCGGAAGGGTACCTTTCTCTTCAAGGGAAACCTTTATTTCCGAGACGTTGATGGTCGCAGCTGTCCGAATAACGACGACTACGAAACGCGCTGCCGCACGGAAATGTTTCCCACCGACTTTGATATGCGGTCCCGGCATGTATGGACATTGAAGGACAAAAAGAACGTGATCATGGGCATAAAACAACAGGTGAGGCTTCCGTTTCCTACCAAACAGTGTAAACTTTAGCTTCTTCATTCTGCAGTTGGTAGACCACAGCAACAACCGGATAACTGAACAGCCCAGCGGCAGTAAGAAGCGAAAGCTCATCGAGCGGCATGTGAAGACACTGGTCAATCTCCTGGCCACAGCGGACAGCAGCTTCAGAATCGATTGGAATCAAATTAGTACCCTGGACGTTGAGTATCGGCATTCTCCCTATAGTTGCGAGGCCATGTGGAGTGTCTACCTACGCCCGGATCTCAGACGCGACGATTGGACGGCTGAGGAGGACGAGTCTCTTATGTCGGTGGTCACTGAGAACCGAATGCAGAATTGGGCGCTTATAGCCGATACGCTGGACCGGCGTTCGGACTACCAGTGCTTCGTCCGCTTCCACACCGCTCTGCGTTATAATGTAGAGCCGAAGGGCATCGTTCGCTGGAGCGAGGAGGACAACGAACGACTCCGCATGCAGGTCGAGAGAAACACTTCAAATGGCATCATTAACTGGCAGAATGTGGCCGAGTACTTCCCGGGCAAGTCCAAGTCCACGCTGATAGGCCGTTACTTCTATGTGCTGCATCCCAGCATCAGTCATGGTGCGTATCCACCAAGTATTTTCTCCTCTTATATTTCTGAAAATCTCTGTTCTCGCAGAGGCCTTCACCACCAAAGAAGACATGATGCTGTTCGCCGCCGTGGAGGAGTACAATGGCAAGTTCCACTGCTTCCCGCGTACCCTGTTCCCGAACAGATCTCTGGCCCAGCTGCGAACGCGTTACCACAATGTGCTCGCGCAGCGCAACAAGAGCGACTCCTGGTCCGTGCAGGACGACACCCGACTGATGGACTTTGTCACCAAACACGGAGCCTCGCAGTGGGTGAACTGCTCCACATTCCTGGGCAACCATTCGCGGACCAGCTGTCGCACCCGCTTCATGGTCATTAAGCGATTCTTCGAACAGAATCCCTCGGCAACGGTCGACGATTTACCGCGTCGCAAGTCGCGAAAGGTATCGGTGGTCACGGCTGACAACTGGGCGCAACGTTTGGAGGAGTGGCAAAAGGATCCCAAGTCCCTGGTCGCTGCAGACGAACAGAGCCAGTCCTCACGCTTGCGAAGGCCAAAAGCTAAAAGGCGCAAAGTCGAGTCAAATTCAGATATTGACGACAGGATGCCAAAAATCGACTTGGACTTTCGCGACTACTTTAAGTACGCTTACAATCTGCCAATCTCACAGCCGGCATTCTTTTCGCTCCCCAAAGACGCCCACAATCTGGCCTATGTGGCGAGGGCTCTGGCCTATAAGCCACCCATCCGGCCCATTACGCTGCAAAGTATCGCTATGCCGAAGGAGCTGCTCAAGAGCTACAACAGCATGATGAGGAATCTGCCGGATGGCAGAGTATGTGATGCCAAGAGCCCACTACTGCCGCCCAACGTGTCCACAATGATGGGGTTCCGTAGCATTTGCATTCTCTCTGGCGATTGTCGCAAGCAGGAGCCGGACTCGCACGACTATGATGAGTCTTCGCCCCCCATTCAGCTTTTCCGCAGGCGATTGCGGACTCTCTTCTACCGAACGACTCTCCTCAGTCGACTGGAGTCGCAGCTGTTTACCGATCTGCCCGCCGCCTTGGTGGCACTGCCACGTCCACCTGTAAGTTACATAGAACTGGGCAACAACTTGACCTCACTCGAAGGCGGGCAGGAGCCGAAGAGCAGCCTGAAATCGGAACCGCTGAGCGAGGACGAGATATTGAGCTCCACCACCGTCAAGCAGGAGCTGGAGTCTGACTACATAGGTCCTTAGAAATGTGGCCAAGTGTAAGCTTTATAAGTTTTTATTATTATTCTTTACTGTATATTATCGCGTTGTTGTATAATAATTCATTACAATAGCTAACAAATAATTTATAAACTTGTAGGTACTTTCATTGTGTTTCACATATATTTAGCATAATTATACGCCGGACAGCAAGAGTTCCTCATCCTGGGTTTGAGTTGTTGATGCAGGCAATAGTAATCTTTAGATAATAATGAAAAACAATTATGCTTGTGGGTTAAAATAAGGTTCTGTGTATATTTTCCCTTAAATAATGTGTAACTTTCTCGATGCGTTCAAAACAGAAGAAATAATATTTATAATCACATTCAATTATCCACCAAAAGTGATTGCTTTTGCTTTTGCATAAATTTAAGATTTTGCTGTACATTCAGATCCTGCAAAACTGCCTTAAATTGTCAAAAGATTAAATTCCGCTTTCAATATCCATTATCTCAGAGTATAAAGTGGGAACAGTTTTTATTGTTAAGCATTTATATGTTAGCATTTGCAGATTGTGGACTACGTCTAGGGGGCTTCCGGTTCCTCTCCGATTTCTATTTATTGGAAGTTGCTAAAGTCCGTCTTTAGCTTGATCGTGGGCTTTTGTGGCTTTGCCAGGAGGTTTCTCTGCGCCTCCGTCGCCTTCTGCGCAATATTAATGGATTGCTGTTGACTGCGAATGGCCGCCTCCAGTTTCTGTCGCAGCTCTGGTGTCTGCCCCATCAAGGCCTTGAACTCCTGCGGATGCTTGGGTCCGATCTTCAAGAGCCACTGCAGCGCCTGGTCGTGCAGTTGTTTCTGGTACTTGGGCAGCGTCCGGAGTCTGCTGGGCTCGGCTAAGAATCCAATGAGCACCGGCACCAGCAGCGTCAGCATTTGTATGTCTGTGAAAAGGGGAACGTAAGGGAATCATTAATGGTTTAGTCTTCATGGAGTGGCAGGCATTGAACATCTGTTTGGGCACGTGGCTAGCTAAAGTTCAGCTATATATTACGATCACGAACACATGCAACATTTAAAGCGTGATTTTTCGATCGGCATCTAGATCTCTATTCGATATTCATTATTCTATGGGTTGTTGGTGCATTTTAAAACATCGAGTGTGCAATATTCAGTACTTTTCTAAAATATAAGACAGTTAATAATATCTCAAATCTAGGAAAGTGATATTTTGGGCTTCTATGTTTAATTTATACATTATTTATATACATTTGTATCAAAGCTGCCAAAGAAATTGCTGTGTAATTAAAATCTCTTGAAATACTGTCTAGAAGTATGCTACAAAATATTATTACTTCCATCATATATTTTATAGCTTACTTTTCGATGTCTTTTTAATGAAATTTAATTGAATAGCAATTTAATTTGGCACCCCTGAATATATTGAATATTAATAACTGTCTTAAATATTTCTGAAAAGCAGCCTTGTCAACATGAAACATATGTTATGCATTCTTGGATATATCTATCTATTTACCTTGTAGCAAGTTCATGTTTCCTAACAGTTTATTTTTGTTTGGTATATTTGTGTTTATTTTGTATATGATTTTTGTGAGTTTGATTAAAGGGGAAGACAGAGAAAAGAGCAAATATATATAATATCGTATTTTTTTCTTGTCTCAAAAGTGTGTGCAGCTCTTAAATAAATGATGCCCGCGACCAAAGAGATTCAAGATAATTCTAGATAAAGATGGAGATGACAGAGAAGAAGCCGAATGGCAAATGCAAGGGCTTTAATGTAAATGTTGGTTTGGATTGGGAAGAGTGTTAACTAGAAAAGCCGGAGGAGCGTTAAGGCGTTCCGCTTTAAGACTAACTAGATACTAAAATCGGGGTACTCCTGCTTAAATTAAGTCTTTGATTTTAAAGGAAGTGTGGCTAGTTAACAACTATAGCCTTAAAGTTAAGAAAAAATAACTTAAGACAGAATATCAGGCTCGGAGCACGGTAACTCAAACCTCCATTAAAGTAAAGACGGTATATGCGAGCAAAGTATATGAGAGCTCTAGAGTTTTCTCTTTTCTAGACATTTACCCCTTTGAAAATCCCATACAGGAGTACCCCGAACTCAATGGAAGAGCAAGTTATTGTGCAAATATTAAAAATACAAATCCCCAATCACACTTACGGTGCTGAGGCTCTGCCAAGTCAATCAGCTGCTCCACGGTGACAATGCTCTCAATGGTGACCTGCAGCTCCAGCTCGCTGGCGGGCGTCTTGCTGGACTCGGCATACAGCGACTCGATGATTCGCGGCGCCAAGGCGTGGATGTAGGGCGTGGCCGTCTTCAGTTCCGCCCTCGCGAAGATCGATCGCGTGGTCTCGATGCAGCGCAGCTTCACGGAGAGATGCTCCGACTGCAGGCACTGCCTGAAGTGATTGATGCAGGGATATTGCAACGACGGAGTGGACACCACTGAGGCGGGTGTGTGCAGGATGAAGACAGCGATGGCCAGCAGCATGGTGACCTCATCGACTCGCTTCTCCTCGTTATCGCCCGCCGTTTTTGTGAGATCCACAATGGTGGCAAGGGAGCTCTGAAGGAGCTGCTGCCACTCCTCGGCTGTTTCCTCCACCTTGGCCCACTTGTGGACACAAACGGAGCGCAGACACTGAAGGGCAGCCTTCACGGCGCTGGTATTTGCCAGAATCGTGCTATCTATGGCCGACTTGTTGGCTATCTCCTTGACGATACTGGTGGTCATGTAGAGGACGGTGGGCAGGATTCCTAGGGCACCCTTGGGCGTACACAGATCCAGCAATTGTTCGACGCATTCCAGCCCGGTGGCCACCAGCAGGCCGTTGTCATCGCCCAGCACGGAGAAGAAGGACGACCCGGTGGCCATTTTGGCGTAGGCAAAGTCTAGCTGGAGACCGCCAGAGCTTCCGGCTCCCTGCCGCGTGGGATTCATGCTGGGTATTTGGCGGACAAAGAGGCAGAGGCATACCTCCAGGACGGCGTAGACATGGGAGCTGCCGGGCTGCATGGAATCATCTTCCCCGAGTCGTTCTGCTCCCTTGCCCTCCTCCGAATTGGCATTGTCATCCCGTTTCCTCTCCAAATCCTCCCTGGCGGCTCGAATTGTTTGCTTCAGGATCTCCATGCAGAGCAGCTGCACCAGCAGCTCATCTCTGGTGAGGATCTGTCGGTGGAGGACATGGCACAGCTCAATGGTCAGGGCTCGATCCTTGACCAACTGCCTTCTGGCCCAATCCGAATCGAAGATGCTGTGCAGCGACCGCAGGCAGCTGACAATATTCCTGGGCCTCTCCGAGCTCCTCATGCTGCACAGGGCCTCCATGCAGATGCCGAAGATCATGTGGAAGCGATCGGCCGAGAGGGAACCATGTGTTATCTGGTTGTTATTCGATTCCGCCGTCGTTTCCCTGGTGTCCTGGTGCCGGGCGAAGCCCTCATCTCTCAGCCACAAGGCAGAGGCATAGAGGATCGGTGGCCAGCTGGTCATGTAGTGGGGTTTCGAGGAGTTAATGGTGTCCGTGGTGTAGAAGGCGCCGCCATCGTGCGGCAGCTGGGACTGAAACTCCGCCGGCAGCAGCAGCAGGGCGTGATCCTTCATGGCACTCAGCCAGTGGGCAGAGAGATTCTGGAGCTCTGGCTGGACCAGGCCAAGCAGACTCTCTCCTCGGCTCTCTGGTGGCAGATCCTGATCGCTGGTCTCCACACCGCTGGTTAGGGACTGAATTGCTCCAGACTGTTGGGATTGGAGGCTGAGCAGCGAGGCGGGAGCCTTGCCATTGCCCAGCATGGCCACGATGTACACCTCCGCCCAGGCCTTCAGGATGCTCAGCTTCTCCAGCGTGGCCATGGACTCGTTGTACAACTGCGTGCTGTTGGTCTTTTCGGAGAGCTTGCTCAACGAGCTCACCAGCAGCTGATGGACCCTCCTCAGATCGCCAATGTCGCGCGCCACTCCGGAGCCAATCCAGGCGGAGCAGACCTCACAGGCGGCAGCCGTGACATGGGACGGCGTGTCGGGAGCAAAGGCGGGACGCAGAGCGGCACCAACCTGAGCCTGGAACTGCTCCAGCAGCAGGTGACCGGGAAACTCGGGCTCGGGCACGTTGGCAAAGCGATCGATGATCTCCTGCAGCGTGCGCAAGCCCTCCAGTCGCAGCTGGTCCGAGTCGGAAGTGGCGGCCATAAAGGACATGCGAATGAGCTCCGCCAAGTGCAGGATGAGGTAGTCCCCGCGAGAGCGAATCAGCTGCTGCTCCTTGGCCTGCAGCAGGTCAAAGTGCACGGAGCTGGCAGCCTCGCAGCTGGAGATGATCCGCCGAACACACTGGGCGGCAAAGACGCGGGTGGGCCACCTCGGTTGCACTGCAGGATGGGTGGAGGTGTTCTCCTCCGCTCGGTACTCGGTTACATCGTCTGCGTACTCCTCCTCTTCGTCCTCTTCCTCCTCCTCTCCTCCGGCCGCATCCTTGCCCTTGCTGGGATCTCCGCCAGCGGGGTCATCGTTTAGGCCACCTTCCACCGCCACGGTTAGCACATTCTTGCAGAGACTCAGCCACGAACTGAGGTTGTCCGCAGCCAGCATCTGGAGCATGGAAGTGAGGGTGTCGTGAATGTTCCTCAGCATCTCCACATCCGTTTCGGTGTCCAGCAGCGAGAAGAGCAAACCCGGCAGTCCGTACTCCGTGATCACCAAGTCCGGCAGCTGCTCGGCGTTGATGGTCAGTGCCAGGTCACACACTTCCTTGGCTTCCCGATGGGCCAACTGGCGCAGACACGACACGGAGGCCTTGCGCAGGATGAAGTAGTTACTGGACAGCATCCCGACCAGCGTCGGCACCAGCTCCTCCAGCTGCAGGGCCTTGCAGGCAAAGAGATGCAGCTGCTGCAGGCATCCAATGGCCTCCGCCTGCACCAGGGAGTCCGCGTGGGCTTGGAGGAGAGCTGCCGAGCAAAGGAACGATCCCTTCATGCTGGCCACTCCTCCACCTGATCCCTGCAACTCGGGTCCCACAGTTGTGATCAAAGCGTTCACCACTCGACCCACACACTGGTGGACATCCACATGGGCGTGGGGAACCGTAAGCAGCAGCTTCAGGCACAGCGTCAAGGTGGCCTCCACGTAGCCGCGGAACATCGGTCCGCCGGAATCGGCAATCTGCGCCAACGCATAAAGCGACCAGGCCTGGACCACCGGGGATGCGCTGTCCTGGCCCAAGGCCAGCAGGATGGACACACTCGTGCTCAGATGCTGCGACGAGCCCATGCCGCCCACATAGCGATGCAGGCAGCCTAGGGCGTGCGAGTGACCCGTCCTCGTCACCACATCCCGCGCCGACTTGAGCTTATCGAAGCTATTCTGGGCCAACTCGGCGGTGAAGTGGGAGTCTCCCACCACCTGGGCCAGTCTGCCCAGGGACTCGCCCGCTGCACACCGAATGGTGGAATTGGGGCTGGTCAGCGAGGCCACCACCAAGGCCGTGGCACTCTTCCGCACATCCTCCTGGCCCAGGCTCGTCTTGCTATCCGTCAGGTTCTTCAGGGCACACAGCAAGGCCGTAAATATGTTCATTTGGATGGCCTCCTGCCGACTGCTCTTCGCCTGCCTTATGCACTCAGCGAAGTGCTCCAGCATCTGCAGCCTGTGCTTGTTGGCCACCTTGGGGAAGATGGTGCCGTAGAGGGTGACGGCCATGTCGATCACAGCCACGCCTAGCGGCAGGGGTCCCGGGCACTGCTGCACCTTGCTTATCAGTTGGATGCTGTTCGTCGTTCCACTACCTGTGCTTCCGCCACCAGACGATGATGTTCCTGAAGCAGAAGTAGTACCGGTGGTGGAGCTACTGCCCTGGGCGGACCAATTGGGACGGTACAAGCAGCAGGGATCATGCTCTAGTGCTCCAGATCCAGCGGCGCTATTGGGCTGCAGCTATAGGGGAGATTTATGAGTTGAAAGTTAGTTTTGCTTTGCATTTTGAAATATGTTTAAAAATAATAAAAAAAGGAATAAACTTGAAGGAGCTGGCCAATCATCAAGAGAATAACAAAAGCAATAACTTCTTTTCAAATGTGATTTTTTTTCGGTTCTTTTGAATGATTCATGCGTATAAAAACAGATAAATCACAAATATTAATTCCAATCATAACAAAAAGAAAAACGTAAATATTTAAGAACATCTACCCATGCAAAAAAACGCTAAATATCTATTTATATTTTATTTCAAGTACGAGGAAATAAGCACGTTTAGCTGATGCATTGCACTCCACTTACATGCTCGCCATCGACTTTGCGATTGGGCTCCATCTTAGGATCAATGCACAACAATATCGAGAGAGAGAAAGGGGTAGAGAGAACAGTAAGAAAGGGTGTATCACGGAGAGGGAAGGACTTGGTATTACTCTTACTAAATCCTTTCTATATATAAGCGGGTGGATCAACAAATCTCACAAAGACACTTATACGTATATACAATACCTATATCGAACCAAATATAAACCGTACCTGGTCTTCGATGGTGCGATGATTCGTTTCCTGCAACCAAGTCCCTAGGATGATGGAATCATCGCCATGACAAAGCGTCCGCAGCAGCGAATTCGTGGTATTGGCTGCATTATCCGAGAGGGTAAACTCCGAGACCAGCATGCGAAGGAGATGCGTGTAGGAAGCCTCCAAGGCATTGGCCGGCAGCAGGGTGAGGGTCTCGAACAGACGTAGTCGCACCATGGCAGCCGGAGCCTTGAGCTGGGTGCCATAGCTCTTGAGGACAGAGGCCAAGCTGATGTAAATAAAATTAGATTAATAAAAATAATAAAAAAATATTCTTTGGCATACTCACTTCACCAGCATGGCCAGCGCACTCTCAATGGGCGTGAGCAGCCTTCGGGTTATATCCTCGTTAACCAGATCTGGACAATTCAGCAAGAAGCTGTGCATCACCGACAGAGCGCCGGCCCTGCCCTCCAGCGTCACCTGCCAGGTGAAGGCATCGCCGCGCGCCTTCTCCGATTCCAATTCCTTGTTGGAACGCGGGAACGAGTTCCGCCAAAGGAGCAGCATGCGAGGGAGGAGTCCCTTGACCACCGGCGATCCCAGCGTCATGATGGCACCAATCAACAGCCAGCCGGCCTGTGTGCGATGCAGCGACATGCGGCTATTCTGGGAAGCCGAGCGCAGCAGTTCCTCCGCACAGTTGAACACGACCTTGCCCTTGGTGTGGGGAATGCCCAGCGGCGAGTAGCGAACGCTGCCCAAAATGGCCGCCAAAGCGCAGCTATAGCCGGCGATTGCCTCTGGCGAGGATCGCATCTGCTCGATGGCCTCCACAAAGCGGTCAATCAGTGGCGTAATCTGACCCGGAACCGCCACACAGGCACAGCGCAGACACCAAGCGGCTGCCAGGCGTGCCGCGGCACAGGGATGCACCAGAACAGCACATGTGGCGTCGATGGCTTGCAGGGACTGATCGCCCAACAGGTTCTGGGCCGTGGTTCCCAGTCCAATCAGCAGGGAGCTCAATTCTTGCAGGGCACACACCAGCAGGTGCTGGCTGAAGAGCGTCTCCTGGTTGGAGTCCTTGGCGTTCTCCGGATTGAAGTCAATGGAGTTCATCTGCTTGGCCACCAAGTGGACGAGCTCCTTGCAGGCGGCACTCTGTGCCTTCTCGCCCAGCATCTTGCCGATTGTGGAGCGGAGTATGAAGTTGATGCACTTGCGCGAGTACACCGCATCCACGTGGGAGCAGGCTGCCTTGGGATTGGCCACCAGGTCCAGAACGTGGGCCAGAAACGTGCTTAGCTGTCGCTCCAGCCACACGCTGCCCATGAACTGGACGAAGACCACATAGGCATGCGTCACGCCCACCCGCACTTCTCTGTTCACGCCGGAACTCCCCTTGATAATCTCCCCGGTTCCTTTGAGAAAAGAGGCTCCGCCGCGCAGGAAACCCGACATCAGGATGCCAAGCGCCTCATCCAGGGAGACCAAGCGTTGAGTGGCTCCCTTGGCCGCCTGCATGGCCACAGCTTGACCCTGCTTCTTATTCCCCGTGGCTGCTTCGGCCAGTTGCTGGGTGTAGGCCAGCAGGGTGCCCAGAAGCTGGGCCACCGCACACCGAACCTCGTAGTTACTCCCATCGAAGGCACGGAAACACAGGGTTCCCAGGCTCTCCAGCTCGGTTTGGTACAGAAAAGAGGCGCTGTAGATCATCTTAAGGATGCAGCGGGCGGCGGCCACTCGAACGGCCATCACTCGGTCCAGCAAACAGTGCTTGGCCGCCTTGTAGATGTCCTTGTGGACGTTGGCTATGGCGGTGCCCATGCCGGCGCTCACCTTCTCCAACGTATGCATAATCTCGATCCGTGCCTGCGACTCGGCATTTCGCAGCGTGCGGATGAGGATCTGCACGGTGTCCTCGTAGGTGCGACCCATCATCCGTCCCAGCTTCTCGTACATCGATCCCAGCACGCAGATGGCAGCTCTGTAGGGTAAAATATGAAATTAAATGCTGGAATGTTCCCAGTAAGTGGAGCTAACTTACAGCTTGGTGGGCAGGTAGCTGGGCGAGTCATCCTTGTTCTTGAGAATATCATTGCAGGCGTTGACGGTGTCGAAGAGCATGAAGGTATCGCCGACGGAGAACAGAGTGGCCAGGGCACTGGCAATGAGCTTGCGCATGGGCGGACCTGGGGCCCCCTGGATGCGCTCCGAGAGCTGCTGCACCAGTTTCTTCTGGTTGGCCTTAATCTCGTGCTTGGCCACCGTGGGCAGGGCCTTCTCCAGGTAACGCAGCCACTCCAGCTCAAACACCGGTCGCTTGTGCTCCGGCAGCTGCTTGAGGGCCTCCTCATTGAGGGTCAAAGTGTGGGCGAGTTCCATTTCGGATGATGCCTCCTCCTCCTCTCTGTCTGGATGGGAGCCGGCGGATGAGGCAGCGGCAGCGGAATCGCTGTGTATAAACGATCTGCAAAGAGAGGGCCAGAGAGGGAGAGAGAGAGTGGAATAAATAACAAAATAAATTGCGGAGTGTTTCATTAATTAAACCCAACATATGGCTGACGGCGATGTGTTGGTGGAAGTACAGACTTTGACCTTGTCATTTGATACTACAGATTCCGAGATCTAAACTTGCCACAGCTGCATTATCGATTAGCATATATTTAATATGTTTTCGGTTACATTTCCATCACTTAAATAGATTATATAGATACTTGGGAATTAGGTCATCAGAATTGTGTCTAAAAATATGTGGAAATGAGGCTGAAACTCATACTACCTACTTCGAATTTACTATTCCTTTCATCTTTTTCAGATAAAGTTCTACTGTATCTTAAAGATGTCCTAGGAAGACCTTATTACATCCTTCAAATTATATTATTTTACATTTATTACTGCATTCCTTCAACCAGATAAAACTGTGACTGATAAAACCCAACTATTATTTTAACAAATGCTTTTATTGCAACGAAAACAAAGCACAATTACTTTGAAGAAAATAAGGCGGCGGGAAGAGGAATGACAGCACAAGTTGTGTGGAAAAGCATGCCTCACTCGCTTTTTATATATATTCAAGATGACGATGGTGATGATTGGCACAGGGCAAAAAAAAAACATATTCAAGTACATCGAAACACTTATTTGGAACCCATCATCATAGCTTGGCTCGCCTCGAGCGGAAGCTGCACCATTTAACATTCTGAAATCCGCCCACTGCCCGCCCCATTTTCTTTTGTTTTCCACACACACATTCGGATTTGATAAAAGTGAGAAAAGCTGCGTTGCCTTGGGCTTGATAGCAGCGCGCCCATTGACACAGATGGCGGCCTAGGAGGCCAAATTATTAATCCGAAACAAAGACTGTTCCTGGTGATGGGGAGGAGGAGGAGCAGAGGCCCTTGTGTAGGAAACACGAAATGATGTCCGCCGGCTATGGGTAATGGGGTAGCGCGCAGCCGAAACAAAGGCGACCGAGGAGTAAGGACGCTTGGGAGATGGGGCAATGCGGTGCACCATGGAGAATGGCATTGGCATGCATGCTGACACGGAGCAGCTCCGCTGGGAATACTCTAAGATATTTGGTTGCACTATTTTTAACCCATGTTTACATTAAGATAAAGGATAAAGTATATATAATGAGAAGAGGCCTCTAAGATTATTTTGGCATCAGACTAGAGAGGAGAATGAATGCATAATTTATTTGATAATAAAGTGAAATTTCCCTGTAAAGAGTATTCAAACTTCTTGTGGACTCGGAATTCGAGTAAGATGATTTCATACATTTTGTGGATACTTTTTCTGGTTTGTATTCGTGCAATTTGCTATGACTAACTGCTGTGCTCTTTAAGGGTATCCCCGGCTTAGGGGTTCTAGGCCTTAAAGGGTTTCCAAATCGTTCCAGCTCCTTCTCTGGGCTGCTTTGTTGCCTGTTGGCTTTGTGTGCGGTTTTGTGCCTCAAGTGACGCGTGTTGCACTTGCACCAACCTTCATACGTATGTATTTATGTACATATTTACAGAGGAACAACTGAGGTCATAAAAACAAAGATTTTAAAATTAATAATTGAAAGTTTTTCATCTTTACTTCTGCTGTAGGTCCTACAAACCATTGATTGAACTTTTTTTTTAAAGAAAAATAACTTTACAAATCAAAGTTTACAAGTATTTTACAAGGATATGGGATTATAGGTTTTAAACTATAAACCATTTAAACAAACCCGAAAATAAAGACTATTTCATAAAACCTAAAATGTATAAGTTTTATAAACCCTCAATCCTTATAGGAATGTCTATTTTAAAGATTTAAAAGGAACAATCCTGACCTAATATTACCGTTAGAATATAGTCAAAAGTCTACTTAATTTCTGTGTTATTGCTATTCTCTTGCCCCTAGCTGTGGCAACTCGAAGAAGGCGAAAAATCTGGAGGCATGGGAGGAGGACACCAAACCACTGACGTCTGCAGGCGTTTGAGTAAGGTTACATAAGTCGCTGCCCCGGCTGCTGCAGAGCCTCTTTTCCGACTTCCTCCTCGCCGCCTCCACTTGAAAAAGGGAAAACAAGTTAAACCTGTGAGGTGCAACCATCGAGAATCAAGCAGAAGGCTAAGAACCAAGAACCAGCCACAAACTCAACTTGATTCCCGGCTAGACGGCGAGTACAGGGTGACCCGTTCGCCGGCGGGTGGTGTTATTTCGACTGCAGGGTTGACTTTTCCCTTTTCCACCCTGGACACCCAGCACCCAGCACCCACCCCATTGCATTGTTTTTGTGTGATTTGATTTTTGCATTTACCTGCGCGCTTCGTAGATAACTTTGCGCAGAAATTGCGGTGTGCGTGCAAAGTTTAAGTTTTCCATTGTTGTGATTGCTTTCTTTCCTTCACATTTCCAGAAAACTTTCTTTCGCCAATCTGCAGCAGCCTGCAACTTTCACACAAATCGATAACTTTTCCACCAACTAGGCGGCGACCCAGAGGTTTTCACTGCCTCATGAAGAGTAAATGTTTTTTTGTGTTTTTTTCAAGTCCAATTGGACAGTTAATTTTTTATTAACTTGCACTAAATATACTGGAATTTGCGAATAAAAATAATTCCAAATTGAATGAGATTACACGGGCGGAACTTGGAAGAGCAAGCAGAGCAAGCTTGCTACGCGCACCAAATACAAAAACAAAATGAAATCAAAGAGCGCTGGCAAAAAAAATTAAGCAAGCCACCAAGTCTGGAAGAGAGTCAATGCCAGCCGGAGCGTGAGAGCAGGCATCCACGGCACAGTGGTCGATTCTGTCAATCTGGCAAGTAATAATTAATAGCAAGAAATGTAATTATGCCATAATTCTAAAATAATTTGTATAGTTTTTTAAATATGCCAATTATATATTTTTTTAATTTTTATTAAAAAAAATATTGTTAAATTCTTTAATAAATTCTTTAAATTATTTTATATTTATTACGTGCTAGATTGGCAGATTTGACCACTGTGCACGGAAGAGATTCGGAGCGTAAGGGGTGGAAGAGAGCGCCGCCTTGGGTAAGAGAGCGCCATCATCACAGCTGATGGGAAATGCAACAACAAAAGCAGCGCATTAGCAGCCGGTTGACCCGTTATCGATAACACATTAACACCCACTAAACTATGCCAATGTGTCAGTTAAGCCAAAATGGTGGCATGAGGCCATCCGGTCGCAAAATAAATGATACTACAAATGAAGCAACCTAAACTAAGATTAAGATATTAAGTGAAAAAGCCCCATAAGGAGGATTGTGAGGGCTTGAAAAGCACTGGAAAAGGACCCTCAAGTATGCAATATACATATATACGAGGGTGAAAAATGCATTGTACCTTTTTAATTTGAACCTTTTTTAGCCAAATAAATTGAAAGTGTTATTTTGTTTATTAAATGAAAGTATTCAATCCAATCACATTGAGATGAGGTCAACTGGTGGGTTCCTCGAATTTATAGGGACTTAGAGATAAGTTATAGGCACTTAAGGTAGAAACTGCATGCTGGGTATAAAGACCAGCGCCTTGGATGTTGCGCTATTGGGATTGCCCAGATCCTTGACAATTCCCTGGACGCGAGCCACCACATCACTTCGCTGGACATCGCCGCGGTCCAGCATTCTTTGGAAGAGGGTGTGCAATTGCCTGGCCGAGGAAGCCTGCGACAGCTCATGCAGCTGCTCCAGCAGATCCTCGGAGTAGCCCTCGTACTTGCTGAGATTCGCCGCTTTGGCGTCGCGCTTGAGAAGATCATAGACCAGCAGAAAGTCCACGTAGGGCTTGGTGGGCGGCACTCTCTTCTTGCCCGCTATAGAGGCACTACTCCAGCGATCCATGGCGGACTCAAAGTCAAAGGCAGCCCTGCCGTAGTTGTCGTCGTAGAGCCGCAAAAAGTTATCCAGCGACTCTACATCGTTAGTGAAGTCATCGTGCTCGCCTTGAATGTCGCGGATTAGTGACAAGGGCAGCTTGTCGAAGTCCCCATCATCTCCGATTTCTTCAAAGAGAGCATGGCCCTCCAGCACTGTTTCCGTTTCCGGCCCACGAGCTGGAGCAAAAATCGCCGGCCGGTGAGGCCGTGTAGGTGGTGATGTGGGTCTCTGGGTGGTGGAGGTTCTCTGCGGTGTCTCCCACCAGCTGGGCGGCTGCCACCATCCTGATCCCGAACCCGATCCACCTCCTGCTCCCGCACTTGGTCTCCGGGTGGTACTCCTCCTCGTAGGTGCCGCTGTAGTCCGCGGGGGACTCCCTGTCGTGGACTCCATCACTCCATCATCGGCACTGAAGGGGGGCTCCACCGTAGTGCTCGACAAGGGCTCGTACTGCAGCAGGTCTATGTAGTAGGCCAGAGCCTGCATGGAGGCGGGCAGATAGCTGGTTAGCAGGTTAGCAGGCGTCACTGGTGCGACCAGGTGACCCACTAGCATCGCCACTAGCAGGGGACTCAGACTAAACCCACTGCGCATTTCTCGTTTTGATTTTTTCTTACTTTCTTCCGGCGGGAACGGTTTGCTCTGGCTAACTGGAGCCACTCAACTGAAGCTCTGACTCTTCCCAGCAGCCAGCGAGCATCTGTAGTTGGTGTCTCTGCATCGGTGTCTTTGTCTTTGTCCCCGTATCAATATCTGGTTTCCAAAATGGAAGGCAGCGGTTCGGTTGTAGTTTATACTCTATCAGGGGGTCTTGCGAAATTTGTGACCCAAATATACAAAGTATGAAGCTGGCGAAATAAGCAAGCCAAAGTTGCTTAAATATTTAATTTTAAAGCTATAAATCAACATATTGTACGTTAAGCTTCAGCGTTGTTCTGTAAGCAATAGTATTGATTGTTCACCAGCATAACTTGATTATTATCGATGAAGAACAGTTCAGCTATTAGAGGGTCGTAAAAATACCTCTCGAAAAATATAATAATTATTCGAACAAATATAACTAAGCTAAAATAGCATATTTCCATTTGGAATGCTTCTCTGAGCTAGTTTTAATTAGGATAAAAAATCTGCATACTGAGTTAGAAAACTACTCTTTTTTCAGACATTATAGTATCAAGATATTTTCCCAAAGGATTTTCCATAAATCCACACAATATTTATATCGCTTTAAATTTAAAATATAAGTTTTAAGTACCCAAAATCCCTGGAATACACAGTTTTTTAGAGTATTTAAGCCTTCGATAGCCACTGTTCACCTGCTGCTTTCTTGTTTGGGCTTTTTGGCAAACTCGTTGAGTGAAGAGGCCAGCGACCGCGAGATCGGCGGCTTGTTGCGTAAATTTTGTAACCAGCGATGAACGTGACGGGGAATCTTGTTCTTGGAAAGAGTGAAAGATGTTCCGTTGCCAAAAAGAAGAACCTGTTTGCCCCAAATGGCGACTCATAAATATGCAAAATATACACAAACACAGTCGAGTCGCCGCCGCTTATAAACCTGAATTCGGCCTGCTTCAGTCTGTATTGAAAGGTATACAAAAAATTTAAAAAATAAACGTTAAAAGAAATGCAAGTTTCGATGCGGTTTGAAATGCACTTTTTATAAGTTTGACAGCCACTGATGCACCCTGGCGATCAGGAAGGAGAGAGACAAAGACAGAGATATAGAGAGCGCGGCTCCGGCGAAAACAGCTGTAGAGACAGCAAGAGAGAGAGCGAGAGAGAGAGCGAAACTTTAACCTGTTGTTATTGTTTTTCCTGGCTAGGTGAGATTTCGCTTTTTTAGATAACCGGAGCAAGGTAAACGGGTCAGCATAACGGGTTTCCTACGCGAATTGTGTCACTCGTTCTTAAGAGCACAATACACACCCACACATTTCAAGCTTTTGGCACAACAGGCAGGCCTTTTCCATTTCCGTTTAAGATTGCTAATTGGCTGCTTGACACCTAGGCTAAGTATTTGTTGACGCGTCAGAACCATCACACATGCACAGGTAATTAATTCCCCTATCCCCCCGCACCCACACCCACAGCGACCCCATGCAAATGTTTGCTTTGTTGTCGATTTACGGGTGTTTTCGAGCTGCACTCACCGTTTCACTCGAGGCACTGACACGTGTTCACTTGGAATTGCACTCTTCACATGTTTATTGCTTTTAGTTTAAATGAATTATTGCATTTTTCACGAATTTTCACTGAGCGACTGGGTCTTAGTGTGCCCGAAAGATTTTTTTACTAAATTTCGCGGCGGCTGGTCACACTGAATTATCGATAAATGTGGCATATCGCTGCGAATGGCAATCAGATGTTGTCGATTGCACGTGTAGTTGAGTTCTATTTTTTTGTTTATTTTGAAACTTTGCGGAATTTAAAGTTTAAAGCTCTGCTAATTATATAAAAATACAGCCAAAATGGCCAGAAGACCCGAGCACGCGGCACCACCGGAAATTGTTAGTGAAAAGTAGTTTCCTGGCATGAGTAATTGTATAATTTAAAACTCTATTTCCAGTTCTATAACGATGATGAGGCAAAGAAGTACTCCACAAAGTAAGTAAATGCGGAAAAAATCACTTCCTATATTTAAAACTCTTTGTATAAATAGCACACGCATCATTGACATTCAAATTGAAATGGCGGAACGTGCCTTGGAACTGCTTGCCCTCCCCGATGACGACGAATCTCGCTTTATTCTGGACATTGGCTGTGGCTCCGGGCTGTCGGGGAGCGTCCTGGAAGAGAGCGAACACATGTGGATCGGCATAGATATATCCAAGTCCATGCTGGACATTGCTGTGGAGCGTGAAGTTTCTGGGGATGTCATCTTGGGCGACATGGGCGAGGGTATGCCCTTTAAACCGGGCACTTTTGATGGCGCAATCTCGATCTCTGCCCTCCAGTGGCTCTGCAATGCGGACAAGTCGTATCACAATCCACACAAGCGCCTACTCAAGTTTTTCACCACCTTGTTCTCTTGTCTAACGCGCACCGCTCGCGCTGTCTTCCAATTTTACCCGGAGAACTCTGACCAGATCGAAATGGTCACCTCGCAGGCCATGAAGGCGGGCTTCTATGGCGGATTAGTCGTGGACTATCCCAACTCGGCCAAGGCGAAGAAATACTATCTGGTGCTGATGACTGGTGGATCGGCAGAGCTGCCCAAGGCCTTGGGTGAGAATTCCTTGAATTTCCTATCAGACGGATCGACTGATAAAGCTTTTTGGTTGCAGGTACGCCCGAAGAGGAGCGACGGGTGAACTACATCAAGAAACGTGATGCTTGCCGTGAGGCACGTGGCAAGGCGCCCAAGAAATCCCGCGATTGGATCCTGGCCAAGAAGGAGCGCCGTCGTCGCCAGGGACTGGAAACACGACCGGATACTAAATACACAGCACGCAAGCGCAGCGGAAAGTTCTGATTAAAGTTAATCTTTATCAACAAAATAGCCTTTTTCATTTAAACATTTAAAGCTTAACTCTATGTACACCTTGGACTAGAGAACTCCTACGATTGCTTGCCGCCAGCCTCTCGATCCAGCTCCTCACGATGCCGCCTCTCTGCCCGATGCTTGGGCGTGTCGTACGAGCTCTCGGCAAGGAACATTAGGTATATAGCCACGCAGGCGAAGAGGAGGGAGAGCAGAACCAAGTCTGTCTGGCTGGACATCTTGTTGGTCTCCTTTTGCACTTTTATTCGATCATATTTGGCCTGGGCGGCCTGTCTCCGATCGAAGGACTTTCCGTAGTGACTCCGCGACCACTCGTCAAAGTCGTAGATGGGTGTCCGGCCCTCGGCGTCGGCGACGCGGGACTTCCGGAAACGTGACTTGTAGAACTTGGTCTCCGGGTCATCCTCAACCACGGGCTCCGGCGCCACGTCGTGGATATCTTGCGCATACTGCGAGCCGGCTGTGTGGACGATACCCTTGTCGTATAGGCGACGCAGCCTGTAGTTGCCAAGGATCTCGTACGCCTGGCTGATCTCCCGGAACTTCTTGGCGGCACTCTCACTACCCTTGTTCTTGTCCGGATGATATTGCATCGACAGCCTATAGTAGGCAGCTTTTATTTCGTTCTGTGTGGATCCCTTTCCAATGCCAAGGGCATCGTAGTGGCTCATCTGCTGAGCCAGGGTCAGGTGCAGACTCCGCGACAGGATGAGCTGCCGCCATAGCAGGGAGCCGTGCTGAAACATACTTGCTTCCCTTCGGCTGTGCCTCGCAGGCGCTGTTTTTTGGTTGTTTTCGTTTCGTTATATCACATGAAAGCAAAACAAAACGGATCAGCTGTTTGAACTTGAAGTTGTATGCCTGGCCTAGAGGTGGAAGGTACACTCGATAGCATTTTCGGAAAATCGATTACATTCGGAAACACATTAATATACAATTAGGGGATTCCCTATGTGGCTCAAGTGTTTTCGGAGACTTATTTTTGCTTCTGTTCGTTTTGATTTATTAAAAACCTGAAGAGACAAAATACTTAAATATTCACCTCGGTAACTCTTTTTCGTTCTCTAAAAAAAATTTCCATTGATTTCCACTTTCCTAGACATCTACAGGAGAATATAGTATACTTTGGAACATTTAAGGCATGGAGGCGAGAGTATGTATTTTTATTCATTTGTTGTCTTCTTTAATTTAATGATTATCTATTATTAACTACATAATATTTCCTTTGGCTTTAGCTTTGGCTTTCGGCTCACACAGCGATCCCTTACTTGATCGCCCGCTGGTGGGTGATGGTAGTGGCGGCGATATCTTCGCTGTACTGGTCCTTGTCGCCCCAACCCCACACGGGGTGGGAGCCATCTCCCGTTCGCTGGACCCGGCGTCGGACCAGATCGGGGGACACACTCTTCAGGTCGTAGGCCCATCCAAGCCAGGCAAAAAAGTTGATAAACTTTGTCGTAAAGTCCTGGGAGTAAGGACCCAGCTCGGCACTTTTATAATCCCACGGAAAAACGTGGTGATAGTTGTGATAGCCCTCGCCCATGCGCAACCAAATGAGGAAGGCTTCGTTGGTAGGATTAATATTCTTGTCGTACGGACGCTTGCCGTACATATGTGCCGAGCTGTTTACCAGCCAGATGAAGTTTAGGGTGCTTACCCAGCGGAGCAGGGTCATCACGTGCCAGGAGACGTTGAACGACTCGCCCCACAGCCAAATCGGCAGAACTGTGGGCATAACGAAGCAGATGAGCGGCATCAGAATCAGGTAGTACTTTTTTTGGAACATCACCAGCCGATCCTGCTCCAGATCGGAGAGGTCAATCTGCTTTCCCTTGGCCACCACCTCGGGATGCTTGCGGACGCACAGCCAGCCGATGTGCGCGAAGATCCAGCCACGCTCCGAGTTGTATGGATCAGCGTCCGTCTCCGTGTACTTGTGGTGCACGCGATGATCCCGCGCCCAAATGTAAACAGGATCCTGGAATGCCAGCGTGTTGAGGAACAGGAAGATTAGTCGGAGGGGCACGTTTGCCTTAAAAGTGCGATGCGCCCAAAGGCGATGGGCGCCACCGGAAATGCCCAGGATAGTGAAAGCGACGGCGATTGGAAATACCAGGAACGTTGTCCAGTGGGCCTTCGTCAAAAGCAGCCACACGCCGTATAACGCAGACAGGTGAAGGAGAAAGAAGAGCACAATGTTGACCCAAACCAGCTGCAGCTTCCGTCCGTCGGTGGTCTTCAGCTGGCTGACATCCTTGACCAGGCCACCGTCCTCCGTCTCCGCATCCGACTCGTAGAGCACTCCAGTGGTGTCTTTGCTGTTCGCCTGCATGCTGCTGGCCTGCGATTGAGGCTGCGACGGCCCCGACGGGCTTAACTTATACCCAGTACCCCGAGCACCGAGAACCGAGTGCAGTTACACTTAGAACTTAAGTTCCTGACCTATTGTAAAAAGTGTTCAAATTGTCACTAATGTTTACCATCAATTAGAATTCAGTTCTGGCTATCTGATTCATGAAAGCGATAGAAATGTTAATCAAAGCGCATAGGCAAATACAGTACTGGCCAAAATAATAAGCATTGGCATTGGTTATTGCTTGATTCTTTTTAAATGTATGCCTGCCAATTGTCTATATTTTGAAAAGGTTCAGTATTGCGGAACATTTAATTAGAGGGGGTTACCGCCAAAATAATAAATAATAAGTACACCGGTGTTATTTTACAATACTTAAATATTAAATCTACAATTGGGCTAAGAATGTATTGTTTTTAGTAACTTTTTAATAAGTTTTAATTGATTGATTTAATAAAAATTAAGAAAAAAACTTTTATTTTCTAATTTTAATAATACAACTTTTAATAATTACGGTACCTGCTTCTTACATATTTAACAATATACATACAAGTAAAAAATAGCTTTGGGTGGACCACATCAGTGTTGCATCGTTAAAGAAGACCAATTTGCTTTATATCTTCAAATAATATTCGATCCTATCATATAATTACTACTATTTAGAAAACACGGAGAAAATTTTAATACGTATTTAGTTTCAGATTTTGTAGAATTGGTGTTATTATTTTGGCCAGGCCCAAAACAACCATTCAACACCGCTATATTGTATCTTTTCAGAACTGAATTAAAATTTCAGTTATACATTAAAAAAGAATCGAGCAATAATTATCAAAGAAGCACCTAGCACATGTACTTATTATTTTGGCGAGTAGTGTATGCACGAATTTGTTGGATAACGGGAAATTGATTATCATTCCCTTCCAAACTACTAAGTATTAATAGTTAGTATTGCTTTTAATACTAAGTATCTGTTACTAAATATCTGTTTTTCACAGTGGCGCTGCCATGGCAAGGCCTTGGCCGATTCCGGGAACTTTGGAGTGTAAAAATAATTAAGGTGTGCCTGGAACATCGATCAAGTGTAACCTATATCTAATATATTTTCTTTGATAGCTTGCTAGTTTTGTATATAGAGTGGACTAGCGATTTCACTACACACCAAGTGGTTCGGAATTCGTTAAAAGTAATGGGCTTTCGGCGCTAAATTTAAAGATGTCGCGCTTGCTGGCAACACCGGCAGCCGGCTCTTGGACACATCTGGCAGCACCGTCATCTATAAATAAAAATAAAAATAGTTAGTTCTGTGGGGCAGCGGACGGTTTGGTTGAGTTTTCCGACACAGCGTGCTTGATTTTCCCGCTGGCCATCTGCCGACCTAAACCTGTGAGTGTGTGTGTTCTGCTGTTCGAAGGCGATCGAGAAGTTTCTGGCAGCCGAAATTTAGGCCACAAAACCAATCGGCCACCAAGATCGTGAGTCATTTGTGATTTTGCACTCAGAGGAGTTCCATTTAAAGCCTGTTTCTGTCAAACAGAGGAGGAGAATTGTGTAACCATGACAAACACGATCATCACAGAGGAGGTACCCGATGCCGGTACCTACAAGGATAAGGGGAATGAGGCCTTTAAGGCCTCCCGCTGGGAGGAGGCAGTGCAACATTATGGCACAGCCATCAAATTGGGTTCCAAGCACAAGGAGCTGCCCGTCTTCTACAAGAATCGGGCCGCCGCCTATCTGAAGCTGGAGAAGTACGAGAACGCCGTGGAAGATTGCACGGAATCGCTGAAAACGGCTCCCGGGGACCCCAAGGCGCTGTTCCGTCGGGCGCAGGCGTATGAGGCTCTGGAAAAGTTCGAGGAGGCCTACAAGGATGCCACCGCATTGTTCAAGGCGGATCCGGGCAATAAGACAGTTCAGCCCATGCTGCAGAGGCTCCATGTCATCGTGAACGAGCGAGTGGAGCGCAATGCCAAGACCTCGACGAAGGTGAAGCAGATGATGGATCTAACCTTCGATTTTGGCTCCCCAATCGACAAACGTCGCTCCGCAGCCAACAACCTGGTGGTTTTGGCCAGGGAGCAGACTGGAGCGGAGCTCCTGTACAAAGACCACTGTGTCCAGAAGGTGGCCACGTTGGCCAAACTCGAGAAGGATTCGGAAATCTATGTTAACATGGTGCGTGTGGTGGCCGCCCTGTGCGAGAATAGCGTGGAACGTACGAAGGGCGTGCTCACGGAACTGGGAGTGCCTTGGTTTATGCGGGTTTTCGACCAGAAACACGAGGACTGTGTGGCCACCGCCCAGTATTGCTTGCAGACCATCATTAATGCCCTGTCTGGATTGAAGAACAAGGCGGACGCCAAGCCGGACAAGGAGCTGTGCGCCAAGAATAATCGGGAAATCGACACACTGCTGACATGTCTCGTGTATAGCATAACGGATCGTACCATTTCTGGAGCGGCTCGGGACGCCGTCATGGAACTGATCACCAGAAATGTTCACTACTCGGCCCTGGAGTGGGCTGAGCGTCTGGTGGAGATCCGGGGCCTGTGCCGCCTGCTGGAGGTGTGCTCTGAACTGCCGGACTACAAGTACGAGAGTGCCATGGACATCACTGGCTCATCGTCAACGATTGCTTCGGTTTGCCTGGCCCGCATCTACGAGAACATGTACTATGACGAGGCCAAGCAGAGGTTCACGGACCAAATCGATGAGTTCATCAAGGACAAGCTCCTGGCGCCCGATATGGAGTCGAAGGTGCGGGTTACTGTGGCGATCTCGTCCCTCCTAAACGGCCCGCTGGATGTGGGCAATCAGGTCATCGCCAGGGAGGGTAAGTAATTAGGATAGAGTGTCGAGTCTTTAACTAAACCTTCGCTTTACCCTCACAGGCATCCTGCAGATGATCCTGGCCATGGCCACCACCGACGACGAGCTGCAGCAGCGTGTGGCCTGCGAGTGCTTGATATCAGCCTCCTCCAAAAAGGATAAGGCCAAGGCTCTTTGTGAGCAGGGTGTGGACATCCTGAAGCGTCTGTACCACTCCAAGAACGATGCGATTCGTGTGCGCGCTCTGGTGGGTCTTTGCAAGCTGGGCAGTTACGGTGGCCAGGATGCGGCCATTCGACCATTTGGCGATGGAGCAGCTCTTAAATTGGCGGAGGCCTGCCGTCGCTTCCTGATTAAACCTGGCAAGGATCGGGACATTCGTCGCTGGGCAGCCGATGGTCTTGCCTACCTGACTCTGGATGCCGAATGCAAAGAGAAGCTGATTGAGGACAAGGCCTCGATCCACGCTCTCATGGATCTGGCTCGGGCTGGCGATCAGTCGTGTATTTATGGTGTTGTCACCACCTTTGTGAACCTGTGCAATGCGTATGAGAAGCAGGAACTGGTGCCGGAGATGGTGGAGCTGGCCAAGTTTGCCAAACATCACATACCCGAGGAGCACGAGCTGGACGATGTGGATTTCATCAACAAGCGCATCACGGTGCTAGCTAATGAGGGAATAACGACTGCCCTCTGTAGCCTGGCCAAGACGGAGAGTCATAACTCTCAGGAGCTGATTGCCCGAGTCCTGAATGCCGTTTGTGGCCTCAGAGAGTTGAGAGGCAAAGTCGTGCAGGATGGTGGCGTTAAGGCTCTTCTCCGCATGGCCCTTGAAGGCACCGAGAAGGGGAAGCGACATGCCTGCCAGGCATTGGCTCGAATTGGTATAACCATTAACCCAGAGGTGGCGTTTAGCGGTCAGCGATCTTTGGATGTAATCCGTCCCCTATTGAACCTCCTGCTGCAGGATTGCACAGCGCTGGAGAACTTTGAGTCGCTGATGGCGCTCACCAATCTCGCCAGCATGAACGAGAGCGTCCGCCAGCGGATCATCAAGGAGCAGGGCGTGTCCAAGATCGAGTATTATCTCATGGAGGATCATCTGTACCTCACCCGGGCAGCTGCCCAGTGTCTGTGCAATCTGGTAATGAGCGAGGATGTGGTGAAGATGTTCGAGGGCGACAACGATCGAGTAAAGTTCTTGGCCCTGCTCTGCGAGGATGAGGATGAGGAGACGGCCATGGCCTGTGCCGGCGCCTTGGCCATGCTTACATCGGTGTCCGTCAAGTGCTGCGAGAAGATTCTGGCCATTGCCAGTTGGCTGGATATCTTGCATACGCTGATTGCCAATCCCAGTCCGTCTGTGCAGCATCGTGGCATTGTCGTAATCCTAAACATGATCAATTCGGGTGAGGAGATCGCCAAGAAGCTGTTCGATACGGACATCATGGAGCTTCTGAGTGGATTGGGACAGCTGCCCGACGAGTCGCGTGCCAAGGCCCGCGAAGTGGCCATCCAGTGTCTGGCGGCGGCGGAGCGGCATCGGATCATTGAGCGATCCGACGATGCGGAGATCCCAGATGTATTTGCCGAAAGTGCCAAGATAACAGAGATTATCGATTAGTGATCGAGCGAATCTGTGCCTTATGTCCCACCTTCCCCAACTCTTTGCATATTCTCTCATCCTAAATCTATATTTATTTTCAAGCTACTTTATTGCTTACTCATCATGTATTGTTTTATGAAAAATATTGTACTTACGAATTTATTATTAAATTCATCTGAAAGTGTTTCGTTTTGAACTTGATTGGTTTTCTTTACTACGGGAAGGGGCTTATTTATGGGGGTTTTCTTTATTATTTATTATGGGATTATACCCACTTATTATATCAACGAAGATATATAAGACGATATTATAAGAAATTATCTTTAAAAGTAAGATTTAGCAGCATATCCTTTTCGGAGTTGAGATTAATTCCCATTTAAATCCGTAATAAAACCCACACATGTTTTAAATTAATTTCCCAATAAATAAGATTTAAAATTTCAATTGAAGGACTTGACCAAACTGCCCGGCAATCCAATTTTATAATGAAGACCAATTCCAAGTCCAAAGTGGGTCAGCAGTGCAACTCCTGCGTCTGCTCCAAACATAATACTGGCGTTTAAATGTGCATTTTATTATGGATGCCAAAAATCGTTCTTAGTTTTCCCCTTCAGGGCAATTATGGGCACAGCAGTGGCAGTCCATTGAGCAACCTGCCACATGCAACAAGCAACTTGCCACAGCAACTGCGTGGGCAGCCTTTTTTGGGTTACTCCACTGCATTAATCCGATTTGGCTTTGGTCGGCGGCGGCGTATAGCGGATGCATTTAAGGACTTGGGGCACATTTCAGGCATTCTTAATGCGAATATTATTTTAGGCCCAGCAACCGGTTGCCAATTGGCCAGATGCAACTGCAGTTGCCACTTGCTCGAGTATTTTCCCACCGGCTCGCTTTTCCCCGGTCCCGGGTGCCACTTCCTCGGTATGTTTTCTATTCGCTGCAACACTTAAACTGACATTAGCCGACAGCTCCAAGGTAGCGCTGGGCTTCCTCTAATGCACAAATAATTGCAGAAGATGCTTCTGATGTGGCAGTTGCAGTTGCAGTTCTGAGAGCAGTGTCAGGTAGCCGGGAATTCTGAGCGTCCGTCTCTGCCCGCTGATTGCTCAATCTCAATGAAATATGATTAAATAAATAATTGTTGCTTTAATTCAGTTTTGCTCATTGCCATAGAGAAATAGCTGAATGTTTCGGCTGTGCTAATGAAGACGTCCCGTCACTCTTGGTTAACGGAATTTCTATTATGAACCCGTGACCGTTTTTAGACATTAAAGGTTGACCCGAATTTCAGGAGCTGTCAAGGGTACCACACATTATTTCCTTATTTATTCAGAACCATAAAATTATTAGTACTAAGATTAAAAGAATAAAAGAAAGTTAAATGTGGGAAAAATCATCATGAAAATTATATAATTGGTATACAGCAATTAATGATAATTAATAATATACAAATTTCGATTAAGAACTGTACGTTTTTTTTTATTTATAATCAAATTTCATAAGTACAACTATAAATAACAATTCTTATATCTTCCATATTTACCAATAAAAGTTTTTGAATATAAGAGTAAACACTCATATTTTTGGACTTGAAATCTTCTTTTTATGAGTCTCTCCTCTATTCTGACCACACATAATCTGAAATCAAGTTCCGAGAAAATAATCCCCAAACGTAATCCTCAAATAGAAAAGAAAACTTTCGGTTTCGCTTCAAGTGAAATTGAACTTCCCCAAAAAAGATGCATTCCATCATTGTTTACGGAAAGCGACATCTTCGCTCAATGTGATGGAAGAAGAACTTTCCCGGCTGAGGTAAAAGTTGCAGCCAGATTGATCGGCTTAAAGCTGCTCCGAAGTAAGTGGCTAACAAACACCGACCGACCGTCCACTAAATGATCATTAAGGTGCGTAAAGCGACACCAAAACTGGACCGACCAACCGAGTTGTATTTACTTTTTCGGCATTAGACATTTTGTCCTAATTACACAGACGACAAACCGAGCGGCAAACAGTTCGCTTAGGCTTTGGACTTTTCAGACTTTTCAGGCTTATGGAGAAGCTTGATTGGCGACGCGACGCATGTGCAACTTCACTTTCCATTTAATCTCGTTTCGGTGGTGGTGCCGGGGATGCTGTGGGGCTGGAGATGGGGTGCTGGGTGCTGTCGACCATGGTGCAACTGCCGGCCGCCGCACAATTTGTCCCGTGGAAATCGAAAGCCGATTTTCATGTCAATATTTTTGTTTAATAAACTGGCCGTCGCGAGTCGTCTGCGCATGCGGAAAATATGCAAATTACCATCGACATCGACGTGCCCCCTTGGGCGATGCAACGCAACATATTTGCACAGGGAAAAAAATATAGATTTTTTTAAAAGAAAAAGTCAGAAAATAGGAAATAAGAGAGAGGGTTGATGTCGAGTAGCATCCTGAATCATTTCATACATTTCGGTGGCACTTTATTTGTAGGTTAGGAAATAAAGAATTATTTATAATTTTTCCTTTTTAAATTAAAGAGTCTTGGGAAATGTTAAAAATACTCTTTTCCTACCTGACTTGGATTGTTACCATTAGCTTTCGGTATCCTGGTGTTCAAACGAGGCTAGATCGATTCGGCTGTTGTTGCTGATAAAAATATTGACAAATACTTTATGGAAACCGATACCCCTAGTTCTTTCCTTCTACTCATCTAAAATTGTATACTACCCTTGGAATACTAACTTTAATTTATAATAAATTAAATTGATCCCATTTTTCTCAGTGTACGAGCACTCTCCCCGCCAGCCAAGTTGCGTTGACCGATTGAACGAAAGTGCAGGCAACCAAGATACGGATGAAAGATGAAAGTTGTCCGCGAGTAGAATGACGATGCTGAAAGTGCAAGTGGCTTGGCATATCGAACGATCGATGTAAGATGGTTACGGTCTATGGAAGGAAGCCATCAGATCGTGTACAGGTGTCAACTCAGGTTGTGAGAGTGGATTCACTTTTTCAAGCCAATTTACGGAGCTTGAGTTATGAGAACATTAACAATAAAAGAAGCCTTTAAGTTTGTCTCATATAATTTTATTTAATTTTTGGTAGTGCTTCCCGTTGATATCAAGCGGACTTTCTCACCTTAAAAGCCTTGACTAGACACCAGATTTGTCGAGCCTTTCCCTATCTCCTCCTGTCGCCAGCTAGCCAGTTTTTGTTAATTTTCTTTTGGCCGGAACTGGTGGACAATTTGGCAAAGTCGCAGCCGTAAACGAAACTCGAATTTCCTTCGCATTGGCCATGGTAATTAATCAAACAACTGCCATCCGCCGAAAAACGTTGAAGTCGTTGGGGATAAACGCAAAACGGCATCTACAATCGAGAAAATCGAGAAGCCGAAGTGAATTGTAACGAAAGGCGCAAATTTCGCTACAAATTTATATTAAAACGTCTGAAGTTGGTCGGGGAGGGAAGCAGTAAAGATACTGGTTGCCAACGATCGGTGTCCTCCAATGGTCAAATATGCTAAGCTCGCCAAGCGAGAATAGGATTCCATTAGCAACATGTTCGGAGACTTGCAACAATGTTGCCAGCAAGATGTGCAACTACAAGAGGAGAAAAGTGTTACAGTTTTTGGAAAAATGTTAAGAAATTCTGAAGAAATGGGTAAGAAATATATGAATATGAAGAGCATTGAGAATAAATATGTATAATTTGTATACGTTTAAAAGATTATAAATTTTAAGATTAGAATATGATATTATTCTATATCTATAACTTATAAGTTAATTTTATAAAAGCAAACACCAAACTACATCTTAAAATCAATAAAAGCCATTTTTAAAGTAAGCAAAAAATCATGAGAATATTTTATAAATGTACATGGTCGAAATTGCAAGAACTTCTGAGAAGCAAATATTTTTAGATTAATGGAAAAATAATAAATGTATTTAAATTTTAGAATGGAGTTTTTAGGTTTTATTATTTTGTACGATATTAATTAGAGGCGCCTAAAAAAATATATCTTCAAAGCAATCCTCAAAGAAAAATGTTCTATAAAGTAAAGGAGCTCAATAATATTCCTAGAAAGAGTTTAAAGGAATTTTCAATAAATTAATTCCTGTGACACACCAACAATTTTTCTCCAGGTGTAATTGCATTTGCTTTGGTCCCCTCATAGGTGATAAGAAATAATTGAAAAGATTGTCGGGCATTTGAATCGATTGAATGGGCTGGCAGGGAAAAAGAAGGACCGCGCAGGGCTATAATTAGGCGATTTGTGATTGTCTGTCCGATCGTGTGCGTTTGTGGGCAAAGGCAAATGTTTATGTTATGTCAATTGTCGACCACACAGGCAAAGATCCCCAGATGGGGCGGAGGAGCATGAGGAGGTGCCGCCCAGTGCCTTCCCAACTGTGCACTGCCCTCCGTCATTAAGGTTGCAAGTCTGTCGTCAGTCTTTGCTATCTTTTTTTGCTTTCTTTTCGCTGAGCTTGCAAGACTTGCCACAGTTTCCCTTCCACCGTCCCCGGCACTCGTCGTTACCTTAATTGTTTTATTGCATTTTCAGCGGGTGAGAGAGGCAAACTTTCTATTTGCACATTTTCACAGGGAAAAAATATTTAATTTTCCTTCTTTTTGTGGACGGAAAATTGCTTAAAAATGCTTCGCGATAAATGTTGTAGGTTTTGGTTTTTTACTGAAGATGCCATTGGCGACAGTAGAAACAATATATATCTTCCGCCTAATTACCAATGGGAACTATCAAATTGTTACTTGACACCTTTTTTCTAACTTAAAAGAAACCATTCTTTGCAGTATTTTAGGTACTAGGTTGCAGATAATTTCTTACTTTGGAAAGCTGCTTATAAATAAGGCCAATGTTCTTAATTAATTTACTAAGACTTGCTTACATTTGTAATATGAAATTTATGATTTTGGTTAAAATTTGATGGTAATCTTTATTCTCCATAATATCAAGAATTAAAAAAACAACGCAATGGTAAACTATTAAACATATTTTTACTCACGTAGTAAATCTTAAAACTTTTCAATTTCCCTAGGCTATTGCGTTCCTTTAGGATTTGCATTAGGTTAACCTCAAATACGTCTAATTAAAATGGTTCTCTCGCTTTACAAGAACATTATATTACTTATATTGCATGAATTCCTTTCTTGTTCTTTAGAAGATCTTATTAAAATGGATTCAGCCATGCAACCTTTTTTTTCTAGCAAGGCAAAAACTTTGGAATTTTGTTCCCATCTCTTTTTTGAAGGGCGATCTTCCCAGTGAAACCGATTGTTTGTTAACAATTTGACTATTAAAAGTCATTTTTAAGCATCGTTAGAGCGGCTCCCCTGCTTAATGGCTGTCAGCAGTTGAGCGAGTTTCGCATCACGCAGCAGCTGCCCCGATCAATTCAGCCTTAATTATGCGTTTCATATGGAGCCTTGGCAATGGGCAAAGTCAACCCTTTTTATGTGCAAATCTTAGCGCGTTTTATGAGCCGCTCATTAGAACGCGAACATGACCAGGAGACGGAGACGGACACGGACACGATGCGTATGCCAGCAATTGCTGGCATGGGATGGGGCTCCGGGACCTGCCAGCCGCTCCAGCCGCGCCTTTATGACGTTAAGATGTCGACAACAATGGTAGACAAGGCATAAGCACTGTGAGAAATGGAAGGAGTTATAGGGAATATATGAAAATGGTAAAGATAGCATAGGAACTGGAGGCCCTAGAAGTTACATCCTTAACCTATAATTCTTACACCATATTTTGTTAGTTTACTTTTCCGAAATATTTCTTTATTTCCTTAAAATTGTTTGACTATAAAAACCAGCACCCAGTCCTTGGTTATATTTAATAAATTGTATTTACAAACATAGTTTGTCGCAGCGTAATGGCAGGCTGAGAATAAGATATAGACGCTGACTGAGAGATGCGGTGTGCCGGTGCTCTCGGCTCATTATAATGGGCGGCACTTTATTTAAATGCGCCACGGCACATCATTAACAAGGCAAATGCTATACTACGGAGCCTGAGTTCTGTTCGGTTGAGTTCTCGGCTCACTTTCCTTGGCGAGAGCCCGCGAAGGATGTATGTGTGTTTAGGTGGATGGGCTCCCAACTAGCGACGCAGACCGCACGCACTTTCAGATGGAAAGGGGAAACCGGGCGAGCAGTAAGCAATGGCTAGATATTTTATAATATCTCAATTGATGAGAGGGGTCTCTATGTAGTTCGTTTGCACAGTGGTTTTAGCCTTATGAACGCACATTAAAATGTATAAACGAGATCAAATCAGGAGTAGATATGTGCCTTTTTGTTATACCTTTGCAAATAATTTATAGATAAATCAAGAATATAAGTAGGAGACCGAATCTCTTGAGACTAACCCAAGGCGGGGATTCACTACCCATATCGACCCATAAACTGTTTTTAATTCAAAGCCTAATTGGGGTCGCAGATTGCGTATTTTTCCTAGAACCGCTATCCTTTCTTGGAATTCGGGCCATGAATTAAAATAATCTATATAAATAAGTACATATATATAAGCTATCAGTAGCAATTAGAGTGTATTTACCTCTCAATTGATAAGGATTTATTATTTGCAATAAAAGAAAAAGAAAAAATACAAATGAATACAAAGGTATAAGTCCATGTGACATGGCAAGCTTCTTGATTTTCAAATAAGTTTAATTTTTATTAACTTTCGCATACTCTTTTTTATAAGATAATTTAGAAATAAAAATCTTGAACGCAATTGGGATACCTTTACCTTACATAAAACTAGGATATAGGACAAATTCGATTTATCTCAAAGTCTTCCTAAGTTTCCTTTCTCGATCACATTCTTTGATAAATATTATTTTATTTTCTTGTTTCGTTTATCTTAAATCAATTATTATGGCAAATAAGTAAGAGCGTATTAAAGAGAGAGAGAGAGGGTATTAATTTTAAGCTCAATCGTTTCAGGATAGATAGGGCAGAGCCTTATGCTCGTACATTGTCCCTTCACCTACGGATCGCTGATAGCAATTGTTTATACTGCAGACTCTACGCTATAAGTAAGACCCATCAATGAAAATAAATTCATTTCAAAAGTGTAGCCGCCATGAATCTTCTGGTAACTAATTTACATTTCAAAAGTGTCAAAACAAAAAATGTATTTTAAATTTTACTTAAAGGTATTTGCTGTTTTGCTGGCCCTTGCGGGCTTTCAGCTGGTGTCTTCTGTTCCAAATAACTATAATGGAGGTGGATATGGAGGGGGCCAAGGTCCACCCCAAGGTGGAGGTTTCGGTGGCCTCTTTGGATCTATAGCCAACATCGTTGACGAAAGTATTAAGCTTGGCCAACGTAGAAAACAGCAACAACAATTCGAAAATGGACAGTATGGCCCTCCACCACCGAATTATGGAGGGCAGTATGGCGGAGGAGGCGGTTACGGAGGATCCTACGATGGCGGACAGTACGGATCCGGGCCCAATAATGAAGCACCCTATGGCGGAGGACCAAGTGGAGGTGGACAATATGTTGGCGGTTCAAGTAATGGCGGTGATACTAATGGCCCTCAAAGTGGTAGATATCCCATCATAGACTTGAGTGCTCGTCGATACAATTCCAGACAGTACGCTTCCAGGCAGTATAATAATGGACCATATTATGGACAATATAATGGTCCTTATAATAACAGGCAGAATTGGGGCAAGTAATGAAGCTCTAAGAGATATCGACCGGAAATTTCTGACATCTCTTGCTTACTCACGGTAAAAGGCTTTGTTTATCTAAATTTTTTTGCATTTAGTAATTAAGAGATGTGTTTTAAAATATCAATTATAAAAGTTGAAAATCTTAAATAAATTAATATAAATTATTTTTATTTTAAAAAATTCAATACAAATACAATGAAAATATACAAACACAAAAAATGCAATACAATTGAAAAAAATAAAATTATATTGTTATACATTGATGGATTCGAGGAATAAACAAACCCAATTCCAATATATTTTTGTTTATTTGACCTTAACGCACTTAATCACCGGAATTTTTCTATTTAGTATACATTCACTATATATATATATAGTTTTTCTTAGAGTTTTGTTAAGTGGCAGGGTTCATTGTTATTCAGATTCTGAATATAAATAAGACCACATCACGACAATAAATTCACTTCAAATCTGCCCACACGATGCATTGGTTGGAGAGTACTTTTTGATCTGAGTTTTACTTATAAGACTTATTTTAAATCTTTACTTTACAGACATTATTAATTGTTGTCTTCATTGGCATTCAGTTTTGTCATGCTAAAGATTGTTTTATTTGTATTTATCCGGGATCCGGGTCCAATAATGGCGGAGGACCAAGTGGAGATGGACAATATGGTGGCGGTTCAAGTAATGGCGGTGATGGCCCTCAAAGTGATACATATCCCATCTTAGACTTGAGTGCTCGTAAATACGATTCCAGAGAGGACGATTCCACGCCGAATAATAATTTAGTATACTATCCTCTACCTTTTTATTATTATAATATTTATGGCAAATAATGAAGCTCTAAAAGATATCGACCGGAAATTTCTGACAAATGTTGCTTAAAAGGCTTTGCTGGCTAAAACTATTCACTACTAAATTTATTTTTACTATTTATCTAAATTTGTTTGCATTTAGTAATTTAGAAAAGGAAATATTGTTTTTCGCGTTTTAAAATATCAAATAAAAGAACTGAAAATCTTAAATACATAAATATTAATTATTTTTAATAAAAAAATACAATACAAATACAACGAAAATATACAAATACAAAAAAGAATACAATTAAAATGTTATCTTTGAATAAAAGAAAAAAAAAAACATTGATGGATTCGAGGAATAAACAAACCCAATTCTAATATATTTGTTTATTTGACCTTAATGCACTAAATCTTAGCTAAGTGAAGAAATATAACGATTACCGGAATTTTTCTCTATAGTATACATACACTATGTATGTATATAATTTTTCTTAGAGTTTTATTAAGTGGCAGGGCTCATTGTTATTCAGATTCTGAATATAAATAACCACATCACAACAATAAATTCACTTAAAATCTGCCCACACGATGCATTGGATGGTAAGTTTTTGATCTGAATTTTACTTACAACATTTATTTTAAATCTTTATTTTACAGACATTATTAATTTTTGTCTTCATTGGCACTCACTTTTGCTATGCCCGTCCCTGTGAAATTCTTAGAAAATCTGTTGATTATATTGTTGGCCTTGTTTACGAAGGATTAGACATTATATCACCAGATCAGAAACAATCTGGATCAGGACAACGAGATCAAAAACAATCTGGACCAAGTTATCCCATCATTGACTTAAGTATGAATTATCCAATTCCAACTAACAATGGTTTCAAGAATAAAAGATTTGTATAATAAATAACTTCACATCCACTGTAGACACCAGTCTTATTATAAAAACTCAAAACTCGTTCATATTTATATATTAATTATATTGAAAATTTCAATTTATATCAACAAGATGCTATGATCAGAGCTTTAATCAACTTACTTACTGGTTTTTTATTTGTTAAATTTTCAGTCTGTTGTACTCTGTACTATTTTTAAACATAATTTTTTGTGCATAATAATAAATTTTCTAACAAGCAGACAGGTAAGGCATTTATTTATTTATATATTTGCATATTATTAGTACACACTTAGTATACAATTTGCAAACATACCATTAATTTTGTCTTTTATTATCTTAGTAGCCATAGTGCCAACGGATGTTGCTATGTTGCCCAAGGCTTCGACAACTCCTTGAAGTCCTGCATCCACCCTAATGCCTGCTTGACCGCCGCCTCCTTGCCCACAGTTGTTCTCGCAGCCTTTATTGTAATTGCTGCCTCCTTGGAAGTTCCTTCCTTCGTAGTTGCTCACTTGGTAGGTGGTTTTTTTAAAGTTGGTTACCTTATCGTGACTTCCTTTAGAGACGCCTCCTCGATGGTATCCTTGGTAGCCATTTCCTCTGCGGACACTGGCCGGAACCACGGACTCGAAATGGATGCAAATGAATGCAAAGAGAATCACTTGCTGTCAATTAAAGCTTTAAGATTATATTGAAGAACTTTTAGCATCAATTGCTCACCAATAAATTCATTGCGATAATAAATCCAAATGGGCAGATTTCGAGAGAAATTCCTATTTATAGGCCGCTTAGTAACGTTTGCAATCAGCGAAAATTAAAGAAATATTGAAACCAAAGGTTAGGCCACTTATACAAAGCTTGAAGATTGCAGTCATATGTTTTTTCCTAGAAGAGTGTTGATTAGGAATTGGTGTGTCGACTGAAAAATATTTTGAGCTTATCTCAAACATAGGTTTTTCTTAGCAAATAAAAGAGAAAACATTAAAATATTTAAAGGTAAAAAAGGTAAAAGGTAAAAAACGTCAAATATAAGGAGCCAGAGCAAAAAGAAACGAGAAAGAAAGCTAACTTCGGTAAACCGAAGTTTGTATACCCTTGCAGTCTGCAATTGGATCATTGAAAATCGATCCATTTTGGTAATGTAAAAAAAAATGTCAAATTATGTAAAATTTGTAAATTTTACATTTTACATGTAGAATTTTACATTTTCATATAAATCGACCGATCCCTTCTATGGCAGCTATATGATTTAGTTGTCCGATCTTAATAAAATTAAAACCGTAATTCTAGAACTATAAAAAACGACTATAACTCGAAGTTTATAGAAATTCGTTGAAAAACAGAGAAGTTAACATTTTTTATTACATTAATTTCGCCATCATTCCTATGGCAGCTATAGGATATAGTGGTCCGATTTCGGCCGTTCCGACATATATACTGCGTGCTAAAGAAATAAGGCTATGCTATAATAATTTCAGCCCGATAGCTCAAAAACTGAGAGACTAGTTCGCGTAGAAGCCGACAGACGGACAGACAGACGGACAGACAGACGGACAGACAGACAGACGGACATGGCTAGATCGACTCGCCTGGTGATGCTGATCAAGAATATATATACTTTATGGGGTCGGAGATGCCTCCTTCACTGCGTT
>VNJW01004140.1:0-16501 GCA_008042615.1 Drosophila auraria | reverse complement strand
GTGAACATGTGACAACAATAGACGTTAAGTTGTTTGGGGATTGTTTGGTTGTTCCCTTTCTGTAGTTTTCTCTTCCTTTCCTTCTTTTTTTTTTATTTTTGTGGTGCGTAGTGTGCGAAAAGGATTCAACAGTGTACAAGACACGCGGAATCAAGCGTTGCTTTGCCATTTTGCTGCGTCTCGCTCTCGCTCACGGTGTATACCAATGTACAGAGACGCACCCAGAATTTCGCAAGTCCGCGTAACACTAACACATAGATATCGGCCGAAGAGAAAAGTTTCACGGTGTATGACTTTTATGTTTTTAATAGTATTTGTGCAGGTTTAATTTATTCATTCACTTTTTGTAGTATTCCTGTTTTTATGTATATCACAATGTAAATTGATAAATGAAAACGTCCCGGTGCCTTAACAGCGATTGTTGTACACATATACGGTCGTTAATCACACAACTTACATTTATCTTTATAAACCACTGTGTGCGGATGGTCCGGGTGCTTTGTCGGCAATTGATGCTGATGTTCGCATTGGTGCGTCGGTGATATTCAAGGGCACGTCGTTTTTATTATTTTTCTCCTGTGCAGCGAGTTTTGGTCCCAAGGAAATCTAATTCTGAAACTTGAAAGGACAGAGACGTGTGGCTGTCAAGTCAAATTCTGCCGGCGTCGCTGCCGACACATGTATAGAGAGAATATGTGTATTCTCGGCTGCATTTGCTCGCGACACTTGTGGTCAGTGAAAAGCAGCAAAACGTCACGTTGCCTTCGTTGCTTCGCACACAAGCGTAACGCTTCCATTGTGTGTGTTTGGACACCACTGCACTTGTGTATAACGAATCACACTCGACGACAGTGACCATAACGGTTCTTTCTAAAGCTACAAAACACTTTTGACAACAGCGGCGCAAGGTTGTCGTCGCGTCAAAATGGTTCTTCTCAAAACTACAAAAACACAAGAACCAATCACAATGCAATTATAGGCTGATGCAACATTAGTGTCGAAATTAATACTCTGATGAAAAACCCAAAAGGATACCCATACTCTCTCACACACGCATCCAACACCCTGGTACAATACTACACACAGCAAAAGCTCTCCGACATACACATATACGGTCATCGCACACAGTAGTTTGAGATGTACAATTTTTGATTTCTTTATTATTTATGTTGGTTCTTTTTTATGAGTTGCTGTATATGGATGATCCCGGTGCCTTATCAGCAATTGATGTACACATATACGGTCATCGCACACAGCAACTTACTGGTATAATTGTTGTAAACTGTCACGTACAAGCGATCCCGGTGCCTTATCAGCGGTTGATGTACACATATACGGTCGCTTGCGTGGCAATTAGAATTTCATTTTGTCTGTTTCGCTTATTTTATTTGCATACTTTTGTGTGCGGATATGTATGCACATTTTTGTAGTCTTTTGTGAACTGTTGGTTGCGTTGCTTGTTGTGCCTTCCCTTTTGAACTCCCATTTGCACTTGCACGTCATGATGTTTTATTTGTTGTCACCTGTTCACTCACCTCACCCTAAAAGGAAGTTAGAATGATAAGCGTAGTGGGCATGGTTAATCCCTTGTTCGTAGTCCGGCTACGCCAGTTACAGTCTTGGGTCCGAGGGAGCAGAGGAGGCATCAGTCTTGGGTCCGAGGGAGCAGAGGAGACATCCTGCGAGTATGAATTTAGAATATGCTGGAAAGGAGCTTGCAAATAAATCGACTGTATTGTTTGGAGTTCCAAATGAGAATAATGTTGACATTTATTACGAATGTGTGTGTGTCTGTCAAATTACAAGGATGTGTGTGTGTTCGGCTGGAGGTACGTTCATGCCGGGGGATGGGGCATGTTAACTCGCGCACGTGCGTGTTGCTCAACATGTTCCTAGCAGCATTTGTCGCTTTTGAGTGTTGCCCAACATGTTCCTAACAACATTTGTCTCTTTTGAGTGTTGCTCAACATGTTTCTAGCTAAATTTGTCTCTATTTGTCAACATTTCCTTTTTTCCATGTTCATGTGCTGATTAATTTCACCCACAATGCTTTGGGTACCGGGTATCTTACAGTCGGTCACACTCGACTGTAGCTTTTCCACTTGTTGTATTTGCAGTCGATGGCATCGTAGTCGTTACCGCGATACTGGCCGTTGCTGTAGTTGTTTCTGTTGCTTTTGCCGCCGTTACTGTAGTTGCTGCTGTTGCTTTTTCCGCCGTCACTGTTGTTGTTGCTGTTGCTTTTGCTGCAGTTGCAGAAAGTTTTTCAGTGCTTATTGTTGGGGTTTTGCACTCAGAACTCCATGATGTAGGTGTAGGAGTGAGAATAGCGGGTGAGCAAGATCGTGCTCTTTGGCTATCGACCGCCAAACGGTTGCTCTTTGTCGCCGTTTCGTTGTTGTCGCGCGTTGAGAAATACGAGAAATAACCGTTACTTGGGCTCACGGAGCTTCTACGCTCTTTCTTTTGTTCGTCGCTCATTGAGCTATTTCGCGTGGCACTTATTTTTATAAAATAATTATGCACTTGTTTTAATCATATGACTAATTTTGTGTGTCGAAAACTATACATTTTTTTTCTGTTTTAGCGTCTTTTCGCTTATCTTGGAATACTCCAGTATTTTAAACTTCATTTTTGTCTTTAAATCATCCACTTTCTATAATTTTCCCGGAGCTCGCGCGAAACACGTCCGCTCTCTACGGAATTACGACAATTATTGTAATATTAATCTGCAGATGAGTCTGCAAATGATATCGACGCAAGGGGAAGACGACAATACATATTTTTTTAATAATAATAATGAAATTGATGACATTGATGAAGTTAAGAATTAATACATAAAATAATAAAAAAAAAAAAAATTCTTGTTGAATAACTTCTATATTTATTATGCGTTCTGGAAAAAATTTGCAAGACACATTTGAAATAGGACATTCATCCTGTGTTTCAAAATTGGGGTCTCTTACTTTATAAATGTTTTAAATTTTTGTTTTTTTTTTCTGTGGGCGGAGGGGTGCGTGGACACGCCCACTTTTCTAAAATACTTTCCTATAGTCATAAACATCATTATACAAGAAACCTCCAGTAAAAATCTTGTTAATTTCAAAAATTTAAATTTTAGCCACGGAAACGGGTCAAATTCAACATAGTGCAGTGGTCTGCACCACTACAGTCACATGCGAGCATTGCATTAGTATGAGTGCAAAATGAGTTATCTATACCTATATATGAGAAAAAAGATAGCTAAAATGTTCTGTAATATGACAAAAATATAGCTATAACTTAAAAACTAGCTATTTAACTCTAAAAAACGCTAAATCTAGCCACACAGTAACAATTTGACAGCACTTATTCTTCTGTTCTCTTTTGTGCATACTGTGCATGAGCGGCAGCGACGTCGACTGAGAAATTTCCTTTCCCGCTGGATTGTGCCGGGCCGACCATTGTCCTAGAAAAATCGTATGGCGTAACCTATCTTAATAATTAAAGAGTATTTGGTTACAGTGTCGGTGTCGCGGCAGAGCGCCGCCAGAACAACTCGCAGAATCGCAAGTCGGGCGCGTGAACAACACTGCTATACATGAATAAAACATGTAAATGCGAAGTTTTGTATGGTCAATATACCATTTTTTTTTTTATTCTACTATTAAATAGTAAAACAACTATTGTAACCTACTAGTTTATGGTTATCTTACTATTTGGGGTAAAGATAACTATTTTCTTAGGTTGGCGGGGTCTTAAAAATAAAAAAGTTGATTTTACATAGTTTTTTTTTTGTGTGCACTTTAAAGCAAACAGAGTGTTTGTTTTTTCGAGCTTAATAGCTCAGCAATAAGTTCCGCTTTCAGCCGCTAGTGTGTGCTTGGCCTAAGAGCTGAGCACTGCCTGTTGTTCAAGCGGATGATCCCTGCACTCTTCTTCCTGAAGAACGGAGCATATCTCTTTTGCCATCATCTGTGGCCTGAAACTTCCTTCAAAAAGTGTGTTTACGTAAATCCTATGCCGACAACTGACAATTGATAATGCTTCCGGAAGAAACATGAGTTTGTGAGCACATCTAAAGATGTAGCCGACACAGAGGGCGCCAAAGACTTAATTATCATAATTATCTTAATTATTCATAATTGTAACGAACTACAAATAGTTTAAGGCTTCGTGTGAGGGTATGGGCTTGATCGCACGCGAACGAAAGAGGGGTGGGGGTCTTGCTGCAATCCCATATATTCCTGTCTATGATTATAAATACTTAGTTTTGCGTGCGAGACATGCTGTGGCTAGACCGGAAATAAGAGGATTCATGCTGTAGTGAAAAGAAAGTTTATTTTCTTAACATTATAACTATTTACTATTTTAAACATTATTAAATATATTTCCTTAAAACTAAAAACAATTATGTTAATTATACATAAGGGTAAAAGTGAACAAATGCGTTTCATAAAGAGTTAGATTAATTGAAAATACTACAATAAAAGCAATAACATTTGAGCCGTTGTTTCTCTCAGTGTACGGCAAAGTAAAGCAAATTCAATACAATTTGGATACAAATTAAAGGAAGTAATTGATTCTTTTTCATGTTATATGTTCGATAAATTACTTTTCGTAATTTTTAAGACTTAGACTTTACTTAGGCCGGAACAGAGGGTCGTACTGGAAAGTGGGCAGCGATATTTGTCTGTATGATATTTGTCTCCTGATGGCCCTTTTTTGTCGCTTCTGTTGCCATGTATCATGCCGAGCGGCCTTACAAATCGGACTGAGATTACTGGTTTTAGCATTATGAAACTCGTGACCACATTATATCCTTACAGTCTGGTCCTCTGCCAGACTCTAATCACACAATACGCATATTGCAACCGATTGAATGACTTTCGCTTCCCCTATTTGTGACATTTTGGCCTTAAAAAAAATATGGCAGAACAGAAAATCAGACAGAAAACTGTACCACAAAATCTAAAAGAGATAACTCAGACGATATATTTAAATATATTTAATAATTGATAAAATAAAATAATCAGCCCGTTCCCGAAGTTTACACTATTCACAAACAAATATAATTTTAGTTATCTCCTAAATTCCTAAAATAAATATACAAATAATATATAAATATAAAATAAAATTTATTAAAAATAATTGTAAAGCCTAAGCTGGATGAAATAATACTTTAATTAATTTCGAATGCGATGCTATCACAGCACTCGCGCCTGTATTTTCTATTACTCTTCTGTGCACTTTCAATCTAAGTATCAATGACTTTCTTGGTCTGAGCAGCTGTTCGCCAGTTGCGCTTCCCTTTCTTCTGTCTTGGGTGGCGGCTGATCTACCACTAATGACTTGCACTTCCGTTCTTCCAATTCGTCAGACAGAAAGTACAGCGGAATTTAGAAAACTTTGTTTGTAACCCATCTCCAGCAGCTTGTAGCTTTTGTAACATGAGTAGCTCGTCCACAGTTCGTATTAGTTCACAGTTTAGCTTCTGAGAAATGTTACGTGCAATACAAGGACGGCGCTAGCCAGTCGGATTTACAAACAGATCTTAATAACTTTCAAAAATGGTGCACTCCAAATGCAAGCTGATGACATTCTTTCGTGTCTCTTCCAAGCTTGCGACTTATACGCTGAACTGCTGCTCTTTGAAAAGGATCATTCTAGTTAACGATTTGGCTATCCGCCTAAATCCTAAACTGGAGTTTATTGATCATATTTAGTGCATTGTGAATAAAGCCAGGGGTGTGCTTGGATTTATTAAACGGTGGTCGAAGGAATTCGATGACACCCACGTCACGATAAATTTATACATTTCGTTATTTCGTCCTATTTCAGAATATGGATCTTGCGTTTGGAGTCCCCAGTGGGACGTCCACTGTAAACGCATTGAATCAGTTCAAAAAAATGTTTAACTTTTCGCTCTGGGATGCGAACCTTAGGTTGCCCTCTTATTCTAGTATACTTCTCCTAATTAAATTACCTTTCTTAGCAAAACGTAGAACTATGTTAGGCATTGTCTTTATGTATAACCTGATCCGTGGTGACGTGGAAAGCAGTGATCTATATGGTCAGTTGAAGTAGAACCACTAGATCCTACCTGCCTTTAGTTTTGCACCATTGCAGAATATCGTATAAAATGCATGAACCCTTTAGAGTATTATGTGCAAATTATAATGATTTGGGTTTCCGAAGTTGAACGGAATGCGCCCAAGGTTGACGTGTTCGTCGGGCAGGTGGTCAAAAAGGTCCCTGACCTCCGGGGACCGTGTTCTGGCTTCGTTGGCCACTCGCTCGAGGAGATCCTGCGGGAACTCCCCGAAGCATTCCAGTAAGGTGGCCTCCATCTCGCTGTGCAGGCGCTGGGGTGACAGTGCCGTTGGCACCTGCGGTGGCTGCTCTTCGTTGCCGGCGGGCGCTGGGGCGGGCTGGAACTCCCGCGGCCGCAGTGGGGTCAGCTCTTCCCGCAGTGGGCCGAATCGGTGATCCGGCGGGATATCCTCCCCCGGATGCTCGGGGGTAAGGCGTCGGCGGCGGCCTCCGAACACTCGGAAGCTGTCGGGTCGTCGTCGGGGTGGGGTCGGCGTCCCCCCCCATGCTAAGGCTCTCTAGCAGCTCGTCCACCGAGATCGGCAACCAGGGTCTCCCCCACGGCTGAGATGCGTTGGGGTCCCGGTCCCTCGGTGGTGAGGCGGCCTCCACGACGTGGAGTTCGGATTGTCGAACCCTGCCATCTCCGCTAGGATGGCCTCCCTCGTCAGCGGGTGACTATCTGGCCATTGGTAGTGCCGGGTGATCCCGGCGAGGTTGCTCGTCGGCCATCGGATCGGCTGTCTTGCCTGTTGCTTGAGCGGCTGGGCGCGGGATCTGGTCCAGCTTGCTGCTATGCGTGGCGGGCGCTGTCTTGCGCTGGCGTGCTTGCCGATGGCGCGGTGGTACGTGAGATGCAGTGTGGCTGTCGTCGTTCGTAGCTTTGGAGAAAAAGATTTCGTCAGGGAGGTGTTTTCGTAGGACCCTAATTAACCGAGTGTGACTCGATCTCTTAACTTGTGTTATTTGAAATTGGTGGGAGAAAGGGCCAATGTTTTTCCCCCCGAGGGGGGGCGAGGCGTTGGACAGGTGCGCCTGTCAGCAAGTGGCCCCTGCGAAAACATGGTCTCCCTCATTCTGGCCTCCATGTTCGTAGGCGTAAGTTGTAATGGCGACCTTGGTCATCCGCGGCTCGCTCGGCGTTGTCTCGGACGACCTTAAAGATGCTCCTTAGCTGCTCGCCTCTCTCGGTCGGGGCAACCTCCGGGGTGCCTCGTCCAGGTGTGACCTCATCGTACAGGGTCTTCGGTAGCCGAGGTTCCCGTCCTTGTGTCAGGAACGCCGGGCTGAATCCCGTTGTGTCGGAGACGCTGCTGTTGATGGCCAGGGATATTTCGGGCAACAGTTGGTCCCATCCATTCTGTGGGCCTCCGTCCAGATATTGGGCGATCATCGTTTTAATCGTCCGGTTGGCCTTCTCCGTCGGGTTTTGCCACGGTGTGTACGGCGCCGTGTGCTGCAGCTCCATGCCCAGCGACTTGCAGAAGTTCTGGAAGGACGGACTCGTAAACTGCGTGCCGTTGTCGCAGACGAATGTCCTCGGAACTCCAAATCTGCTCAGGATCCGCTCTCGAAACGCGCGTTCGAGTTGGGTTCTGTTTGCCTTCCGTAAGGGAACCAGTTCCATCCATTTGCTAAAGGCATCAAGAAATACCGGAAGCATGGTGTTGCCTTGCTTTGACCCCGGGAGCGGCCCGACGAAATCTGCGCAGAAAACATGGAATGGCTCCTCGACCTGTCGGGTAAACATCGTCCCGGCAGGCTTCTCCTGGCTAACCTTGTACCTCTGGCAACTCGTGCAGTGGCGAACATAGCGGGCGACGTCTCGGAACAAACCCGGCCAGTAGTAGCGCTGGGCCACGCGATTGGTGGTCTTCCGGATTCCCAAGTGCCCGGCAATGGGTTGGTCGTGGCACTCTTCGAGGACTCGTTGGCGGTAGTCCGTCCCTACGCACAGCTTCCATGGTGTGTGCTCCTCCTCCTCCGGTTGCATACCGATGCGGCGATATACCTGTCCATTTTCCTCTCTGTAGTCCGGGAACTTAGCGGTTTCGGTCCGTATCCTCTGGAGCATCCTCGCAATCCACTTGCAGTTGACTCCACGTACCTGTGCTTGCTGCGCCATGGGCAGCGGTTGGCGAGAAAGGGCGTCGGCCACTAGGTTCTGGGCCCCTTTCCGGTAGTGAACGTCATATTGGTATTGCTGCAACTCGAGAGCCCAGCGTGCGATCCTGCCCGTCGGGTTGTCTATCGAGCTTAGCCATTTTAGCGAGTGGTGATCCGTGAGCACGTCGAAACGGTACCCCTCGATCTAGGACCGCATCTTCCTGATTGCCCACACGATGGCGAGACACTCCTTCTCTGTCACCAAGTAGTTCCTCTCGGCTATGTTGAGCCGTCGGCTAGCGTAAGCTACTACCCTCTCCTGTCCCTCGATGGTCTGTGTCAATACGGCTCCTATGCCGTATTCACTGGCATCAGTCTGTAGGACGAATTTCTCGGCGAAGTCCGGGCAGGCCAAGATGGGTGCCTTTGTCAGTAGCGCCTTCACCTCCTGAAAGGCGTGATCCTGCCTCGATGTCCACTCCCACTTTTGGCCTTTCTTCAATAGTGCGGTCATGGGTTCCACCACGTCGGCGAAGTTGGGAACAAAGCGACGATACCAGGATGCGATTCCCAGGCATCTCCGGAGTTCCTTTAGGCATGTCGGTGGCTTCAGCTCCCGGATCGCGGCGACCTTGTCCGGGTAGTGTGAATCCCGGCTTCGCTGACTACGTGTCCCAGGTATACGATGTGGCGTTGGAAAAAGTGGCACTTCGCTTTGTTGAGGCGCAAGCTCGCGTTGCGCAGGCGGCGAAAAACTTCTCTTAAGTTGGCGACGTGCTCCTCCAGTGTGGATCCTATGACGATGATGTCGTCCAGATATGCGAACGAATGGGGTTCCATATCCGGACCAATGACCGTGTCTAAAGAGCGCTGGAACATGGCGGGGGCGGAGTGCAGGCCGAACGGCATTACCCGCCAGTGAAACAACCCTCTGCCGGGGACGGTAAAAGCCGTGCACTCCCGGCTGTCCGGGGCTCTGGTATCTGCCAGTACCCGTTTATGAGGTCAAGCGTCGAGATGAACTTGGCGTTCCGGAGGCGTTCCAAAATCTGGTGGATCCTCGGGAGCGGATAGGCGTCGGGTACGGAATTCTCGTTGAGTTGGCGATAGTCCACCCACATGCGGACATCGCCATTCTTCTGGGCTGCGATCACTATGGGTGCGCTGTGTATACTCTTTGAGGGCTCGATGCGCACGTCCCGAAAAAGCTCGTCGATTTGTCTATCGATGATGGCCCTCATGGCCGGGTTCCTCGGATAGTATCGCTGCTTGAGGGGCCGGTCGTTACGCATGACTACCCGGTTCTCTGCAAAGTGGGATACTCCTGACAGGGTGTCAAACAGGGCCAGTTCCTGCTCCAGGAATTCCTTTACCCAGGGCTCGGGATAGCTGTGGAAAGGGTTCCGTCGCGCGGCGGTGGCATCTGCCACAGGAAAAGCATGGGTCCCCGCCATGGGCGGGTTTGCGTCCGGGTTGACCGTCAGCCTCCGGGAGGGCGTGCTATCTCCTCCTCTGGTCGGCTCTGCGCTGGCGGTTCGAGGCGCAGAACGTGGCTGGTCTCGGGGTGCGTGGCTCTGTCGATTGTCCACGGTGGGTAGAGCGTGGCTCTTCTTGGGGGGCCGTGGGTGGCTGTTCTCGGCGGACGGAGTGTGACTCCGTCCTGGTTCCTCGGTAAGTAGAGCGTGGCTCTTCTTGGGCGGAGTGTGACTCCTTCTGCTGTGTAGGGCGTGGCCCTTCCTGGTGTGTAGAGCGTGGCTCTTTTTGGTGTGTAGGGCGTGGCCCTTCCTGATGTGTGGAGCGTGGCTCTTCCTGATTTTTTCCGTGGGTTCTAGGCGTGAGCCTCTGGCTTGCCTCGGGTCTTCGGGTGCTGGTCGCCGGGCTCTGTGCTCGGGTTCAGGGTGGCTTCGTGTAGGCGTCCGGTAGCAAGCTGAGGGTCTGGCTCCCGCACTGCATGGTGGCTCCGATCCCGCAGAGGAAATCCATTCCTAGGAGTACGTCGTCCAGGACTTCGGTCATCACTAGGAAGATGGTTGGTGCCCGCTGGTTCCCGAGGTGGACGTTGGCGGCTAGGGCCCTAGTAAGTTCTCGACATGTCCCGTCGGCCAACTTAACTTGAGTCCTGATGTCCCGCATGTTCTTCTGGTTGCCCAGTTCCCGGGCCAGGTTCTCGCTGATGAAGCTGTGAGTAGCTCCGGTGTCCAGGGTAGGTACGAATCCTCGTCCTTCCATTGTGATGGCGGCGCGGATGCGTCCCTTGCGGCAGTTGCGGCAGGCGTCGCGAACGTTGACTGGCGTTGACTAGGGTGCGGAAATCCTGCCTCCGTGTAAACAGTTGATACTCCGGGAGCATGTTGTCGTAGATTCGCTCCAGCTCTCGGTCCGGAGAGAATCCTGCTCGGCGCATCTGTAAGCGAAGGTCAACCAAGTATTCTTTAAAGGTTCGTTTGGGCGTTGAAAGTAAGTCCTGATCTCGTCCTCCAGCCGCTGGTAGTAGCGCGGTGGCAATAAAAAATCCAGTAACTCGCGGCGAACTTCTGCCCAGCTGGCTTCTTGAAAGCCACTGGTCCGGAACCAGCTTTCGGCTCGGCCGGTCAGCAGCACCACCACGGCTTGGGCCAAATACTTCCGGTCGATCCGGCAAGTATCGGCGCGCTCCTCGAGGTGCTCGATAAATCCCAGCGGGTCCGTCGTCCCGTTTAACGAAAGTCCCCATTTGGTCATCCTGTCTATCAGGGTGACCACCATGTTGGAGTCTGCCTTGTGGGTTGCGGTGCGCGGAGGTTCCTCCGCCTTCGGGATCACGCGTCGCCCTGCGGCGGGAGAAGTGCTACGTGGTAGCTGAAGACTGGGTGGCACCGGCTGTGCCGAAGTGGTTGGTTCTGGCGAACTGAGAATCGGGTCGAAGTGCATCGGCGAGAGCAACTTGGTATCCCCGGTGGGAGCGTTCCCGAATTTACGTTCAAGTTCGTTGAGTCGAACCTGGTTTGCCTCGGAGTTTTCCGGATCCCGAACGAATGCGATGAGCCGAGCGCGCTGCTCGTCCACAGTGCCGCCCTGCTCGAGACCGAATTCGCTGAGAATGGCTTCCAACTCGTCCTTCTTGCGGTACCTAATCAACGTGACGCCCATGGTTCGGTTGGTACGCGGTGAAAACACGGACAACGATACAGCGGTAGGGGGCCAGCTGCCCAAAGGATCAGGTATCCGGTGTTCAAGGATTCGTTAAAGACGTTGGACCGCTCAGGGCCCGTTGGAAATTTATTCGTCACGCGGTACAAAATTTATTTAAATTTAAATTTCATTTTATTTTATTTTATTTTATTTTTTTTTTATCATATATTTTTTTTTTATTCCCGGCGCAGGAACACGCAGGATCCTCTGGTTGGTTACGCGCTTGGTTTTATTTTATTTACTCACGGAGCAAGATCACGCAGGATCCTCTGAGTATTTCACTGCTTTGTTTTGGGTCTGGGTTATCCTTTTTATTTTATTTTCAATTTGTTGAACAAAGATTCAAGGACCTTTCCGTTGGGTGTCGATTATGAGCAAGGACCACAGGTTTCGAAGGATGTTTACAGGATAATTGTTTACCACGGCGAAAGGATATAGCGAAGTGCCCTCGAAGATAATTATTTAACACGGCGAAAGGGTATAGCGAAGTGCGAGCGAGAGGGTATTATCAAGTGTCATATTATAGCAAGGGCTGACTCTTATATCGGTCAGCCGGCAGCGCAGCCGAAGCGAAGAGAAAAATATGCGCTCGGGCGGCGTTACTACGGTGCAGAGGGCGTCGCTCTGCCGACGTTGACGCTGGCAGTGGTGTCAGTGCTGACTTCTTGCGGTAAAACTTGGGCTTGGCTTAGCGACAATGTTCCTTGTGGAGGATGGAAAATTTTATCGGCGATTCCTCTTTAAACTCGGCTTCGTTACTGCTGGCTGGCGCCGGTATGGCGCGACAAGTGTTTGCAAAAGAATGTTCGCGAAAAAATGCACGCCTCCCCATGAATTATGCCTATATTCCCTCTAAAAAAGTCGGGTTTTTGGCCGGTGGGGCTTTAATCCATCGAGATGAGGGGGGTCCTTTATGTCCAGACCGGTCCCTGTTCGAGCGTCATGTAGGATGTGTCTCTGGCCAGGGTGATCCTCAGCGGCCCTGAGTTCCCCTCACTAAATTTATATTGATGAGACGGCCAGACATAAAGTGCCAAAGGTTTTCAGAGACTTTTTATAGGGGAGTCATGGGGCAATTAAGGGTTAACCCAGGTCCTACTAGCCCGAGTTCTCCAGCGGCCAGTGCACACGCCCACACCCGGAAGTTGTCCAGCGGCGGGACGACCCTAGGGACAAGCGAGGCGCGCCCGGAATGCTCCTGCGGCCATGCTCACCCGCTACCAGGGCCTTGTCGCCCGTATCCTGGCTGGTACTCCAGTGTCCTGGGTCCTGTGTCCTGGCTGGTGGCCACGCGCATTTGCTATTAACTTTGGTCTTTTCCACTTCTATTCTAACTTATTCGCGGGGACGCGTCCGTTTACATTTCTGGGTCATACGAGAGTGATCTGCGCTTCCCGCTGCTGGCATGACCGTGGCCTAGTTCTGCTGACGTTTTCGGTGGCAGCGCTGCCGCGATCGCTTTGCTTTCCGTTCCTCTTTTCGTTACGTTCCCCGCTCTCGCCTCTCCTGCGGTTCAAGCCATTTTCTGCTAAGAATTTTGCAGTCGGCGCGTGCCGGCGGCTGCTCGCTGTCCCCTTCACTCCTTCGGTCGGATGCTGTGGCCCTTCGCTCTCGGCCTTTGCGATTGGCGCATGTTGGCGGCTACGCACTCCTTGGTTCTCGCCCCCTCTGCTCTTATTGACTCTAAGCTTTCCTGCCTCTCTCACTCCCTTGCTTTTAAACTCTAAGCTTTGCTGCCTCTCTTACCCCCTTGCTCTTATTTAAACTAAGTTTTGCTGCTTCTCTTGTAGGTTTACTTCTTAAGATTGCGGCTTCATGCCATGTGTGTGTGTGTGTGTGGTGTGTCTTGGCTCCGTGCCGTGTGCGTGTGTATAGGTATCTAGGCTTCGTGCCGTGTGTGTGTAGGTGTCTAGGCTTCGTGCCGTGAGTGTGTGTGTGGGTATGTGATTATAAACTATGCTTAACCTAATATCTACACTTATTCTAAATTATCGTACTATATACATTAATCTTGCACCGCCGGGTTGTGACTTCGTCACAGTATCAACCGTTTCGAGAAGCTCGGTATATATACTGCCGATTTATATGTCTTCTCATTTTGTTCTTGATGTTTCGGTTTGTTAAGTTTATGTGTCTTTAATAAATGTTTTATTGTCGAAACTGGGAAGTCATTTTTGCCGAGTATGTCAAATATTCGCTTTTTATTGTTATGATAGAGAACTGTGTCACTTGTGTCTAGTACTCGTCGTATAAAGTTTTTGGTCGTGTTTATTATCATGCTTTTGGTGTATTTAGAGTTAAAAAATTGTAAAACGACCTGATGCAATGGGCTTCTGGTACCAATTAAGATATAAAGTGTTGTGCAAATGTATCGAGTACCCACTGTACCAAAAGTACTAAAAGAGTACACACTGTAACACTTTGTTGCAGTGTTTACATAATTCAAAGTCCTGGTCATAAACCCAAATGGCCGAAATACGAACCGATCGCTACGCCTTGGCCCACACAAAGAAAGTGTCAGCTAAATTGTAAAACGCGCGGACCTCATGTATGTGCATATACCCTCGCGCTCCAGCCTAAGCGAGCATAGCTATATACTTAAGAATATATAATCGTTTTTTCGCTGCCGCTGTTGGCAGCGCAGCTGCGAGACTTAGCCCTCTTTAGAACTGAAACTCCTTAGAGCTTGGAGCGTGACATTCGAGCCCAAATTCAGAAAATCAGTTACAACATAAGACGGACAACAGCAGAGGCACCCCTTCAAAATAGAAAAACACATGAACTACAAAAATTAAATTATTGGAACGCCAAGGGCGAAACAACTGTTAAAGGAACGCAGTGAGTAGAGTGAGATGTGTGCTAAAAAAATGGCATAGTGAAAACATTAAAAGCCAGAAAGGCTGAACTACTTAGACAACTAAGTAAAAATACGCTAATTTGGGACAGCTCGGTCAAATTACATGCCGAAGTCGAACATATAGTACCAAACACCAGCAGCGCACACATCCACCTACCCTGTAATTAAAAATATAAATAACACACTAAAACAATCTCCACCCAAACGGAGATGCCGACGACATTTTAAAGAAGAAAAAGCCAAACCGTGTGAGTGGCAATCCGCCCCTTACCCCGCCGATGGAGAGCGTTTGAAAAAACATATGAACAACGCTGGGCTAGAGAATGCTGCTCCTGTCAAGCACAGGGACGCACCGAGTCGAAAAGAAGCTCTAGAGGTGTGTCCAAACGATGGACCCCGCCCCCTCACAATAGCTGAGTACAGGGTACGCCAGGAAAAGAAGAAGCCAGAAACAAAGGAGAAGAGGAGTGGACAAAGGATCAATCTCTTTCAAAACAGGAGACTAATAAAGGACTACATCAAAATAGCGGCCACAACCGAAGAGAAAGAGGCACACTAGAAAACCTGGAAGTCATCGAACGACAACTTTGCAAACGAGCAAAGTAACGCAACAAGCCTGAGTTGCCATTAATTTTAAATAACTTCTAACTCAAGCCGATGCGTGAAAGCGCTGCTTGAAAAACCCTAACCACTGTTAGGCTTTTACTAAAAACATGTAACTGATATTGATTTATATAAAGCAAGCTATTGTAAATAAGTTATATGTAAATAAACATAATTTTTTTTCTTCCACTTTTTATATACATATAAATATATACAATAAAAAAAAAAATAAAACCCTTAAATTACAAAACAAAATTTTCTTTCTAAGCCAATATAAATGGAAAATTAATACTAAATTCAGATATACACCAGATATACACAATATAAAATCAACTTTAAAAAATTTGGAAAAAACACCCAAAAAGGGTTTCGTAGATACCAAAGTCGTTGATTCAACGACAAACGTCGTAAATAAAATAGAATCAGAAAAAGTTGATACTGATACGATAATAATATTGTTGGCGATAATCGTGATTGTAATGTTGGCAAATGCATTCATAAAAATATACAAGTTGCATTATAAGTGTCTTCGAAAAAGATATCAAAGTCATGCCAATAACTTCGACAAAATAAAAAAAAATATATATTTTTGCTATTAACACTTACGAATGTCGTTCTTATTATTATTGTTAGTAACAATAAATAAAAAACTTAAACAACAATACAGATCAAGAATCCAAAATGTTCAAATTTCTATTCTTTTGCATATTTCTCCAGATACAATTAACTTCCAATATTTTTTTTAGTACCTAAATATGACCATACAAGAAGCGATCACAAAGGTCTATAATAACGACCCAATTTCAGGATAGAGTTCTACAATTGGTCTCAATGACCCCGAGCAGCATATTAGAGCTCGAATATATTTATATGGATACATATGGAGTAGAATTCTCTCCACTAACACATTGCTCAAGTACGCGAAAAGCAATGGTATTGAGTACTGTCGAATACCCCTATTCTGTAATCAAAAATAACATTACGCAATACTGGAAAAGTATTTTTGAGATCATGGATCTGGTCACACTTAAGTTCCCTCTTTCCTTTTCCTTTTGACTTTTGACTGTGGCGTACGTGTGCGACGAAAAGAGCTATAAATTAAAAGACAAATTTATCAACTGGAATATAAAACACAAGTGTTCTGTTTTTAGTGTCTGCTGGGAGTTGCTGAGTCCTGTTTTGTTTAGTGAATCTCCAATAAGTACCATTCCAGGTGAACAAATAAGATCAGTCATAAACGATCATGAAATACTTAGAAAAAATCTTTTTATCTGATGGACGTTGATCCACTACCGTCAGTACACTCAAGTGGCCCTTCGAAACCAAGCACGTGCTTGTTAGGGTTTGGTGGTAATATGCGAGAAGTAAAAGTATAGGTAAAAGAATTCGAGGAAACTACCCTCCACCATATAGACTAATAGCGCGCAGCTCGATTGCTATCTTGCATGTGTACTAAGTAGGTTAAGATTAATGTTTATAGTTTATTAAGGCTATCTACAGATGAGGTTATTTTATTCAAATCATTATAATTTGCACATAGTATTCTACAGGGTTCATGCATTTCATACGAGGTTCTACAGTGGTGCAACACTAAAGGCAAGTAGGATCTAGTGGTTCTACATGGTACGTGGAAATTCAACTGCGCCAAAAGATCGGTGCTTTCCACGTCACCACGGATAAGGTTATACATAA